>JAVQIZ010114058.1:0-14436 GCA_036023535.2 Galaxias brevipinnis
GCACACTGCCAGCGCGCGGCGTGTGGGTGTGTGTGTGTGTGTGTGTGTGTGTGTGTGTGTGTGTGTGTGTGTGTGTGTGTGTGTGTGTGTGTGTGTGTGTGTGTGTGTGTGTGTGTGTACACTGCCCAGGCGTTGGGCTTTGTTATGTTAGTGTTATCTAGAGCGTTAAGGAAAGTAGCCTGGGGGAGGATGAGAGGGGTGGGGGGTGTGAGGAAGAGAAGAGGAGAGGAGAGACAGAAGAGGGCGGGGCTGGGTGGGGGGGTGAGGGGAGAACAGAGAGGAGGGCAGGGTGGAGTGGGGGGTGGGAGTCTGAGGGAGGGTATGAGGGTATGTGTATGAGGGAATGTTTATGTGTGTGTTACTGTTATGTGTCTGTGGAAATCATAGACAAACCGTCAACATAACTCTGTCTCTCTCTAATGTCTAGTTTGTGTGTGTGTGTGTGTGTGTGTCTGTGTGTGTTTGTGTACAGTGACTCTGTGTGTGTGTGTGTGTGTGTGTGTGTGTGTACAGTCACACTATATATATGTGTGTGTACAGTGACTGTGTGTGTGTGTGTGTGTGTGTGTGTGTGTGTGTGTGTGTGTGTATGTGTACAGTGACTCTGTCTGCCTGGGTCTCCCTGTCCAGTCACACATGATTTAGCAGCCAGTCGCTGGCTAGCCTGGTCAGAGGCTAATGTGTTTATTTGACCTCATTAAGCACAGTTCAAAACCCTGTGTGTGTGTGTTTGTGTGTGTGTTTGTGTGTGTGTGTGTGTGTGTGTGTGTGTCTTTTTATTTCTTTATCTTTCTTTTTCTCATTCCACCATCAATCACTATTATTGTATATGCCTATAGATACACATGATGTCATATCACTTTTTTTTCTCCATTCTTCACTTTCTTTTATGTTTTGCCATCTCTTCCTTTTTTTAATTATCTCATGATAAAAAAAAAAATCGGTTTCTGCCGTTTGACGATCCAGTTTTCTCTCTCCTCTCCACAGCTCGATCTCCCACCGCCTCCCCCCTGCCTCCCCCTCCACCCACAGCATCGCGGGGGCCTCCGGCGTCTCCCCCTCTCCCTCCTCCTCCTCCACCCCGTCCTCCCGCCTCACCCGAGGCTCCACGGTGCGGAGCACCTTCCACGGCGGCCCCATCCGAGACCGCCGCCCGCCCTCCCACGCCCCGCCCGTCTCCCCCACGCTGTCGCACGACGCCAGCCCCCTCCCCCACGCACGCACCAGGGCCTCCTCCAACCTCTTCAGCAAGCTCACCTCCAAACTCACCCGCAGGTAAGGGGAGAGAGGGGGAGGGGAGGAAGGGGGAGAGGGGGGGGTGGAGGGAGAGGGGAGGGGAGAGGAAGGGGGGTGACAGGGGAGAGAGGGCAGAGGGGAGAGAGGAACAGACTGTTCAGAAACACTTATGGTAGTTGGAAAATACAGTTGCAGTCTTTGTAATGCTCTTAGGTTTTAGTAAGACAAAGGATGGACATGTTTCTTGAGGTACTTAGGTTAAAAGGTTAAATGGGCTGTCAAACTATTCAAAAGGAGGGTTTTAACATTACTTTCATAAAAATGAAATAAGTCAAGTCGAATCGTTGTCTGTTGGCGACTTTATGCCAGAGTAGTAAGTTTAGAAAGTGTCTTTAAGTTATTAAATCCAATACAACTTTTTTATGTTTGAATTATAATGGCTATGTCCAATATGGCCATTGTAAGGTTGTTCACGCTGTTCTAGGTGGGGAACAACTGGTTTGGGCTGGATTCTGGTGGTCAGGGCAACGAAGATAAGCAACACAGTTAATTATGGTTTGTTCATTGGCTCATTCTGATTGAGTTAATGTAACGGTATAAGTCTGTAGGAAACGGTGCAAGTGGTTAGAGAGAAATGAGTTTACTTTGGCGTAGCGAAGGTGAATGTTAAGTAAGGAATCTAAAATAAAATTTAAAAAAACAAATGGGTTTGTTGTGTGCAGTGACGACTATTCAACTTTCAGACATTCAGACCCATGCATGAAGAAGCTGCCACGATGACACTTACTTAGATTGGGTATTTTAAAGGACCACTCCTTACAAAATAACTAATCTGCTCCTATAGCTGGTGTGGGTGAATATCTTATTCCATATCTCATTGTTTACGCTATTATCCTGGAGCTATTCTCGTGTGCAGCATAATCGCGCCAATATTTTTGTTTTCCTAGAGTTAGCGTTTCTTTAATGCTCCTCTACTGTAAGGTATTGTTAGTTTGACAGTGTGGTTCTTGATTGATTGAACATCAGTCTAAACCAGAGGTTCCCAACCCAGTCCTCAAGGACCCTCACCCATTCCAGGTATTTAATTTTCCCTGTTTCTGACACACCTGGTGTAATTAGTCTCATACAGCAAGGCCTTGACTAATTGCACCAGGTGTGCTAGCACTTGGGAAGATCCAATTCCTGGCATGGCTGGGGGTACTTGAGGACTGGGTTGGGAACCACTGTTCAATGACACCACTACTTAAGGTCCTGCTTATGAGTCTAGACGTGTCAACGGAAAAGCATAAACTAGTCAATGCAGTTTCACATACTGTATGAAAAAGAATGTTATCTCCTGGAACACTGACCTCTCTGTGCTTGAGAAAGGATCACTGGTACTTCATGAAAGTGAACTCAGGACCAAGGCTTGCCAGTAAAGAACTGTCTCTGCTTTCTAACATGTACTAACCTTTTCCAGGCCTCTTCTACTTCCTCCTTTTTCCGCTATTAACCTTTGAACTCTACACAGGCTACTTCAATGGGAGACTCAGTCATGTGACATACTCACTGTAGACTCTTTTCGGACAGAGAGTCTATCGCACCTTCAGATGAACAGTTGCTTTTATATCGAATGTACTTTATAGCTTATGTATGTGTAAACATTCAAAATAGAATCCCCTTACCCTGGTTGAATTGGTATTGTTTACGTAAGAAAGTTAGCTAATATGGGTTTATATTAGGAGAATTTGAGGACAAAATAGCAGTGTAAAGTAACCCACTAATATTATTACATTTGACGTGGAATTATTATTACATCATTACATTTGATGTTGAAACACAGTTCACATAGCTGAGTCTCCCTTTAATCTGTAAAGGCTGTTGAGTGATTTCCTCCTTTTTCCTCGATTCCTCTTCTCACGATCTATACTTCTGCTGGGCTGTTAACTGTTTGCTTTGTTTGTTTTGTTTTGTTTTGTTTTGTTTTGTTGTTTACTTGTTGATGTTTTATTTAACTATGTTTGCTTTTTCTTGCCAATCAGCTGCAAAACCTAGGTCCTTTTTTGTTCCAATTTCCAACTTCTCTTTTTTTTTCCTCTGCTCTTCGTTTGTGTGTCCTGTTTGTGGCTCTTTTCTTTTTCTTTCTCTTTTATCTTTTACTTTATTTCTTTCACTCGCTCTCACTCTCCCTCTCTCTCGTTTGTCTATCTCTCACTCCTCCCACTGTTCTTTTCTCTCATCTTTTTGTATGTCCTTCTCTCTCCTCTTTTCGTAGGGTCACTCTTGACCCGTCTAAGCGTCAGAATTCAAACAGGTCCGTGTCAGGCTGCACCCTACCCCAGGGAACTAAAACAGTTAGTAAGTCTTCTTTACCCACGCCTCTTTCCGGCTGCTTCACTTAACCCGCCTGTCCGCCTGTTTGTCTGTCCGCCTGCGTGTCTGTCTGTCTGTCTGCGTGTCACTGACTGACTGACTGCCAGCGTCCCTGATTCCCTTTTGCCCTGTCATTGCCCGTCTCTCATTTTGCTGCCTCTGTCTCTAGCACTCTGTGATGTGTGTTTCACGTTTGCCCTTTAGGTAAATTGTGCGCTTCTTGCTGCAAAACGACATAGGTTTTGATTAGCATAACGTGTAATTGTGGGCTATTGCACGAAGGCGATGCTTTTTAGTTTGATGTTAGTTTATTCTTTAGTGAAGGATTACAGGTTATGACATCTCAAATGCTGTAGATTAAACTCAGTGTTATAGCACCCCCTAGAGGCATTGTTTGAACTAGCAGCAGTTTGTCAAACAGATGGAAGTATTGGATTAGGTCATTGTTGGACTTCAGAGTTCTCAAATGGTGAAGTATACATTTTATATTAGGGGGATAGTAAAGGTTACAAATTGTACAGAAATGTAAAAGAAAAAAAAAAGTTATTAAGCGGCTACAAGCGAAATAGAGTGTCAAAACAATATGGAAGCATACACAAACAACACACACAAACGACGCTGTGTAGCTCGATTTCTCCCCAGGCTGTTTTGAAAACCACTATGAGGGTGACTTCCACTAACAAACAACATCAGTTTAATGAAAGTAGACAAGTCGGGCAAGGCAAAGTGTTAGCGGAAAATGATGTTTAAAAAAAACAAAACATGAAAAGTTAGCTGCCATGAGAACGCACGTAACAGAGACTCCAGTTAACGTCAGTGTCAAACCACTGGTTACCACAGTAACCGTCATCACTGCGACATATGACGGCAAAGGAGGGTGGGGAACGTTTGCGACGGAGTAATGACAGGGAAGGGAGAGAGAGAGACAAGGATGGAGGGATGAAGGAAGAAAGAAAGAAAGAAAGAAAGAAAGCAAGCAAGGAGGGAAGACATCCATCGTACTGTTCCTGTCCTTTGCCTGTTGACTAGTTAAGAAAAGATGATCATGTACCGAAGATTTTGTTGTCTTTTGTAAATCGGTGACTTAGTTGGTGGCTTGTAACTAAACAGACATTATAAGAAGTTAACGTGTGTGAGTGAAAGAAAAGGGAGAGAAGAACAGGACTATTATTGTGTTAATTTTGTAACATTAGTATTTATATTTGACTGTCCGCAAGTTGAAAGCCTAAGCGATTCAAGTTGGCCAAAGTTATAGTACATGTATTTGACAGATCAGAGCAAATTGTTCAACAGCAAAGATCTCCGTCCATCCAATTAGAATGAGATTGCCTCCTCTTTATGTCTGCTAGTTTCTCCTGACCACTCCCAGTTCCTGGAACTCCTCTGTGGTTGCCATGTTTGATGGGAAAAATTCCTCTTTTAATGGGAAAGGTCTACTTGGACTATTGTGTTTGAGAAACAGCGCCCTCTTGTGTCTGTGAGAGAGATCACACCTTAGAACCTTATGGGAGCACGGTGCCCATCCTGTTTGTTCAGCATCACAAAGGTACTGGGAGGATAACAGTGGAAACAATTCCCTTATAAACTTTTGGATCTGTAAATAGTTAAACCAGGTTTGACTGTGTTGTTTAAAAGGAAGGCTTTCAATGAAATACTACAGTATATACTCCCCATTAAAAATACTGTAGAATTATTACCCTATAATTATTACCCTATTGGTTTCTCACGGTCTTCTGTAACCCATATATTTATTTATTTTATCCTTTCTCTGATTTTGTTTTTGACATTGTGACGGTATTTGTTACATTATTTCATTCGTATCTACCCAGTGGAGATTGTGTTGTTTGCGTGTAGGTCAGTGTTGTCAGTGACGTCACCATGACGATGCGTTTGTGACCCTTTTGTTGTCGTTGAAGTGGTCGTCGTGGTTGATGGTTGTGTTGGCCTTGCTGATTGGAGGGATGGGGACAGGAATGGGGGGAGGTTCTTGTGTTTGTGTGTGCTCTTGTGATTGGCTGATTCATTCCTAACACGTACCTTTGTCTTCCTCTTGAGGGTCACAGACGAACCTGAGAGAGTCAGCAGATCTCCGGTCACAAGGTGAGTCACTGGTTTCTACTGATGGGAATTCTGGCTCTTTTGTAGTGACCCGGATCATTTGGCTCAGCTCAGCGATAAGAGCCGGCTCTTTGGGCTCCCAAACGGCTCTTCGTTGTTTTTGTACAAAAAAAACTTAAATAGCGTAAAAACGTCAAACACTAGGCCTGTTACACATGTGTAATGATTGAACATTTTATTTCAATCACTATCCAAAACACAAACCATTCCGAAAAAAATATCACACTCAAATCAGAACACGGTGCGATATAACTAAGAGCAAATAAATCTCAATGTGCAAAACAGCAGCATCCAACAGTTGTTAGTTGTACCTGTATATCAACAGTGAAACATTGCCTTTAGGGCAGATTGGCATTAAGGAAAGCTAAACCGTCTCTGAGGTTCTCAGATGGAAGTCGGCTCGTATCGTTCACTTAAAAGAGCTGACTCATAGAGCCGACTTGTTTACGAACGAGACATCACTTCTGATTTCACACCTAACACACACCACAATGGACAATTTGGCTCGTTATACAGACAAAATTACTTCCAGGCATTCATTGAATAAATTACAGTATATAGCATCACAATAGTCTTTTTTTAATGGTATAGTTTTAAATATTTTCACCTAGTGTTTCTTTTAGTTATCAGTGCAAAACAAGGAACAAATAGCAACAGATTTTTTTTATTGTACACTGCATATAAGGAATGGTAATTTATTTTCAAAATGGATAATCAACATTGGATATAGTATACACCAACAATCTGTGAAAATGATTAAAATACTAAAATAAACCATTTCATGTTAATTTAATAAACCTCCCTCATAACGTACAGAAGTGACTTAAAGTTAATCGCCTCTGTCTCTGTTAGTGGTAGCCTCTGTTCCATCTCCAGCTAAGACTCAAGCGCTGCTTAAATCAGCAAGGTAAAGGCTCCGCCATGCTAGCTAGTTAGCTAAAAACCCTCCTGTGATTTGTACCGTCTTGTTAGATACGTTCCAGTGTGGTTTGTGAATCCTCCGAATACATCTGATAACAAACTACCCTGGTGGTGCGATTATAGATGTGCGTTGTTTCTAGTAAAAATAAATCAAAAGCATAAATATTTGATGTTGTCATCCCTCTATAAACGGATAGAAAACCAGGTAAGCTCCATCAGGGAAGTAAAACGTGAGGTAGTCACCTTTTGTAGGTTAATTTTACTATATGTGGCGTGTGGTCGATATTGTGGTGTTGGCTATCCCATGTACATATATGGGCATCTTCTATAGATGGGCATTCAGACATCTACATAGGCTGTCATGGCGACAACCTTTATCGGCAGAAAAGAGGTAAAATGTGCCCATTGTATCAACTGTCAAATTGTTTTTTAATTGTAAAAAAACATTTTGCTACGCTGACTTGTGTTTTAGATAAAACATTATATTCAAACTTAAATAAATGGAATGTTAAGACCAAATCAGAGATTTATTTTTATAGATTTCTAAATATATTCTATAGTGTGTGTGCAATTTCAGCACTATGTTGTATTAATTTTTTTTTCTTATTTTTTTTTTCTTTCTTCTCATCCACACTTACACGCATCCATCCATCCATCTATCCATTTTACCCGACCATGTACTTATCCATCCATTCATGAATCCACCCATGTATCGATCCATCCATCTTTCACATACATCGTATCCCTCCCACCCTCCTTCTCACCCCACAAACTCCTACGTCTCCCCTGCCTCCTCCCTCCCTTCTCACTATGCCCATCCCTCCACTCCACTCTCTCACCCTCTCCCACATATCCATCCCCCTCCCTCTCCCTCTCTCTCTCTTGTCTTTTTTTCCTCCCTCTCTCCCTCCTCCAGTCGCCATCTACCTGGGCATCAGAAAGCGTCCGAGCCCCGGACCCCCCGAAGCGGATGGGATGTGAGGGTGCGTAGCGCCCGGGACCCGGCCGAGGTGGTGCTGGCCCTGCGGGAGGCGGCGCAGGGCTGTGGTTGTCAGGTGCACCTGGCCGGGCCCTTCCTCCTGTCCTGCACGCACGGGGCCGCCGGTGCCCGCGTGGCCTTCGAGGCCGAGGTGTGCCAGCTGCCCAACGGCCCGGCCCAGAGCAGCGGCGTGCGCTTCAAACGCCTCTGGGGGGCGCCGCTGGCCTTCAGAGACATCGCCACCAAAGTGTCAAAGGAGCTGGAGCTCTGAGGAGGGGGGGGCAGAGCCGGGGGGAGGCAGAGCCGGGCTCGGGGGAAGGGATGAATGAATGACTGACAGGACAGATTGACCAATGGACAGGGGCGGGGAGGTTAGGAAAAAAGGAGGAGGGGAAAAGAGAGGAGAAATCGCTACTTCTCTCACCCGAGCCGACTTCCTCCCCTCCACTTTCTCCTCTTCCTCGTTCCCCCCATTCTCCTCCGGTGCTGTGCTGCCAACCCCGCCTCGCCTCGCACCAAAGACACTGCTCCTCTGACGTCACTCGGACTCTCAACGATGACCCTCGACTTGTATATGACCTTTGAACCCTGCTTAGATGATGCTCTTTCCCTCCATATTATGTCAAACCTAATGGACTGTTATTTTGTAGGAGTTCCACATTTTGCATAAGATGGAGATTGATTTTTTTTGTTGGTTTTCGACATATGTTGACATGATTCTATTATATTTGTTGGCATTCCTTTTTAAAGAGCTGCTATTTAAAACAGAAATGTTTTTTAATTTTTTTTTGTTTTTATTAGTTTATTTTTTTTCCTCTTTCTTTTTCTTATGCTTCTAAATAGACCAGAGATTGATCTCTTTTGGGGGTGTCTGTTGTATGGGCAATGCAGACCTAGAAACAAGCATTATTTGAGAAATCCCAAGGTGCAGTTTTACCTTCAGCCTGTAGAGGGAGACATGCAGATATGCGCAGAGGCACTGTGATAAGACTGAATGATGCCGATTAGCCAGCTCCTCTACACTCACCACCTGCTCATAATCCATGTTCTACCAGTCCATTAAGTTTCATCGCAGACTCTCCATTTGTGTTTTGTATGGTTTGCACTGGTGTTTTCAGATTTAGGATTTAGTTATCTCTCTATTTGGGCCCAATGCTGGTGGAAAATATCCTTGCCTAAAATTGGACCAAGGGCTGGTAGGTATTAAATGGAGACAAAAGCAGGCTTAACCTGTCAGATCTTTATGTCAAATTAAACTCATAATGCATCCCCAGCCTGTTAGCGTATGGCTAACCAAGACAAACCCATTAGGTCTGCTCTAGCAAAGCTGCCCATATGACGTTAGTGTCATCATGAGTTGTTTGCAATGGAGATGTTGCTCTGAGCCCATTAACTAACTCTTGTATTTTTGTGTGCTTTTCCAGCTGGACTAAATCTCAAACCTGTTTTTTCTTTTTGCATCACATGATCCTGACCTCTACAGCGTTGTGCAGGTCCAGAATAACAACATTATTGTGAATGTAACCATTTGCTCACAAGACTGTATCCCCATAGCAAATGTCTGGCAATGTTATCTCTTCACAATGCCATATTGCATAGGTCAAAGTCTCAGTGGTCAAGATTAACAACTTATTTTAATTTTTTTATAAAGTTATTCTTTTATAGGCTTGAACTGTTATATTTTACGGCAAAAGCCGAAAGATTAATTGTATCTACGTTGTTCTAAGTAAAAAAAAAAAAACGACACAGAAGTCAGCATCCTGCTTTCGTCTAACACTTCATCAAATCATGAAGACTTTCCTTTTATCATCAACAATTGAGTCAGACTTTCTGAATTAGTGCTACAAATCAATCTTATCTTGGCTAAAGAAGCTTATTTTTTCAGGTTTCCATTTGCTCTGTAAAATAGGGTTTTATGGTTGCAATCCAAACTGCCCTCCGACACATTTAGCAACACTAAAGACATTGGTCGGCCAGAAAGCCATGAAATAACCACTCTTTTAACCAATCACACTCTAGCCTTGTTTAGAGGTGTTTGACCGTTGACCAATCATAGTCCAGTGTTCTAGTAGAGATTTAGGAGTAAGTTCTGAATGTTGAGGGGTGTGTGCTATAGTGAAAGGGTTGGGGGGGTCAGGCTTTGAATATGATCTGGAATGACTTTGCTGAAATGTTTCTCTCTTCTATGTTTGACCATGGCTACATAACTCTGCACTACAAACCAACACTACTGAATGGGGTAGTCCACTTTGCTGTGTGTGTGTGTATCTGTGTGCGTGCATGCGTGCGTGCGTGCTAGTCCTTGGTTCCAAAACACTGTATTAAATTCAGAATAGAACAATTTGACCCTCTACCGATGTCCCCAAAAAAAATTTAGATTGAAAAGAAAGCACTAGAATGGGTATAGGGTGGAGAATATGAGACTGTGGCCACACACAATGTCTTAACATGTGAAAGCTGTGACTTTAGGGGCTAATCTTTTTCACCCCCCGCCACGGTACCATTCATTCTGGGACCGACACCCCCCCCCCACCCCCCCATTTTAGATGTCTCTCAAACTAATGCTTGTAGAAGCCCTGTACATGAGAGTAGACAATTAGGCGATACCACTGTTATAGAGTGTTTCAACTTGAAGTAATTGCTGTTTATCAATGAAACGTGTGTGGGCTGAAACCATGGTAACGACAATGGAACATACCTATGTATGGGCTGAAACCATGGAAACAACAATGAAACATATGTATGGGCTAAAACCATGGTAACGACAACCTGCAGTCCTGCATGTCTCCGGAGAGAAATAATGTGTGAAGCAAAAAAAAAACAAATAAATGGAAAAAATGTGAAATGATTTCAGATTGTGACTGTGTTAGTTTCTTTGTTGTTGTTTGGGGGTTTTTCAGGATATAGTTACGTTTGTGTGCTGACCTAGTTGTGTTTTTGTGTGAGTGGGTGTTATTGTTGAATATGATTGAAGTGGTGATGTATTATGCATGGATACCAATGTGGAAAGAGCATGTATGGGGTTGGTCATAAATCTTTAGCAGATAACAATTGTGCGATTAACTATGGACGCTAATGTGAAAAACATTTTTTTTATAATTTGATAGCCCTAATACATATGTGTGTGCGTGTGTATGTATTACAAACTATAAGTGGTCCATATGTATATATATATATAATATGTATGTATATATATATATATATATATATATATTATATATATATAATTTATATACACACACAGTGTCATATGTATCAATATCATGAATCATGCGTGTCATTGAACGCAAAAGTAAGTGAAAGAACAGCAACTCGTGAGCTTAAGTTATGAGGTTCCATCTCCATTTTGGTCATAATTTAGTTTTTTTTTTTACATTTGGGTGTTTCTTAATGCCTGTGTGGTGTTTTCACTTTTTTCATTTTCTTTGGGTCAGTAAATCATAAAATAAAAACTACATACGTATTCTGCCAGCTTAGAGGTGAAAACGTTGATCCTGAATATGTCTAAAGTAGCCTAAACGGAGCTGGAAGCATATAACTTTAAACTCACGCAGTGCTGTGTATAGAAGAGGAGACAGACACAGAGGGTGATTGTTAAACGAGGCAACTTTTAATCGCTCCTCAGTTATTTTATGCAACCAAAAAAATAAAAAAAAGGTTTCCATTTAGGTGCGTACACATAGCCAAACCAGACCAGTGTAGGTAGATCTCAGGATGTTACCGAAAGAATGGGAGGAAAGAGAGATAAAGTGACAGGAAGGAAAAAGAAAAACAGAGGAGAAACGAAAGAGGCTGAGTAGAAAAGAAAAGAGACGTGTTTTTTTTTTCTTTCTTTGAGATAAGAAAAGGTTGAGAGAAAGAATTTGTCAGAGGAACAGTACCTTTTACAACATAGGCTATACACACTTCATGTTTTTTCCTTTAATATTTAAACGTCAATATCTAAATACAAAACAATGAGTGTAAGCGCCACGTCCTTCAATTGGTTTCCATTTCTTCTTCTTCTTCTCTACTTCTGGGCAGGGATCATGCCGTCGATGGCCTCACCCTTCTCCAGCTTCTTCTCCATCTCCACCATCAGCTTCACACCGTCCACGACCATCTGCACCTGGGTGACCTCGGACGACCCCAGACGATCGGCGTTGGAGATGTCAAAGACTCCGCCCACGGAGGCAGTATCCACACCGCCTGATAGAGAGAGAGAGAGAGGGAGGTAGAGAAAGAGGGAAGGAGGGAGAGAGGAAAGGAGGGAGGCAGAGTAGAGTTCATACATTTTACCTTGGGGACAGTGATACATACTGATCTATTTATCCTAAGCTATAAAGGTAACATCTCTAACCTCATCTCAGTTTTCGTTCACTTTTTTTCCCTCAGAATTCACCATTTAAGGTTTCAGTGTAAAGGGTTCTGTTCTTCTCTTGTTGCTTTCTCTTTTTATGACTGTATGTTTCTGTTCAGTTATGGTTGGGTGTGTGTGTGGGTGTGTGTGTGTGTGTGTGTGTTTCTGTGTCGTTATGGGTGTGTAAGTGTATTTGTAGCTACGGTTGTGGTTGTGTGTGTTTCTATGTAGTTATGGGTGTGTGTGTGTGTGTGTGTTTTTTTTTGTGTAGCTACGGTTGTGTGTGTGTGTGTGTGGTCCACCGCTCACCTGTGCCACGCTTCTGCAGACGCAGCCTGGTGAGGATCTCCTCAAACTTGGGGTGCACGCTGAGCTTGGGCAGCTTGACGTGCACGCCCCCACGCAGACCAGTGCCCAGGTTAGAGGGGCAGGTCAGCACATAGCCCAGATGCTCGTTCCACATGTAGTCGTGGTTGTGCTTCTTGAACACCTCCTCGATCTGACGGAGGCGGAGCGGAGGAAAGACAAGGAAGTGACGCGGAAAGAGAGGAATAAAAGAGGAGACGAGGCGAAAAGAGGAGAGGAACGAAAAAAAGGTGGAAAAGGAGGGAACAGAGAGGAGGATGAAAGGAAAAGCAATGATGAAAGGGTGATTAGTTATTTCAAATAGCACTCATACATTTCAGTCAATGTGTGTCTGTGTTTGTGTCTGCATGTCCATCTGTGCCATCATGACTACCTATGGGAGAGTAGTGACCTGAGTTCAAACCCACTTGGGGGATAGTGGCAGCCTAGTGGTTAGAACTGCTACTTGGTGGCCAAAGGGTCACCACTACTGTGCCCTTGAACAAGACACTTAACCCTACCCTTTTTCTCCAGGGGGACTGCCCCTGTGATCTCATTGTAAGTCGCTTTGAATGAAAGCGTTTGCTGAATGACCGTGTGTGGGTGTGTGTGCGTGTGTGATCACTGTGTGTGCGTTTGTGTGAGAGGGTGAGTGAGTCTGAGTGTGTGTGTGAATGTGATCACACAGCGTGTGTGTGTGTGTTCACCTTCTTCAGACCAACACAGAAGCGTCTGAAGACCTCCTTCATGTTGCCTCCCTTCTCCATGGAGATGACACGCAGATGGTCCTCCTCGTTCACCCACACCAGGAAGGACTTGTTGTCGTTGTGCCTGGAAACAAGACACAGGGGAACAAGGGATGTTGTTTATTATTACACACGTTTATGTAAGTGTCCATCTGTGTGTGTGTGTGTGTGTGCGTGTGTCTGTCTGTCTGTCTGTCTGTCTGTCTGTCTGTCTGTCTGTCTGTCTGTCTGAGTGTGTGTGTGAGTGTCTGTCTGTGTGAGTGAGTCTGTCTGTCTGTCTGTCTGTCTGTGTTTGTGTATCTGTGCGTGTGTGTATGTCTGTCTCGGTGTGTGTATGACTCGGTGTGTGTCCCTCACCAGATGCCTCTACCGTCGGGCCAGTCGCGGGCCATCCCAGCAGCCAGCAGCAGGGGGGAGACAGGCTTGTCAAACAGGAAGTGATCGTTGATCAGCTGGTCCTGCTCAGCGTCTGTCATTCCGTTCAGTGGGTAGTACTTTCCCTTGAACTCACCCTCCAGGGCAGCCAGGGCTGGACACACACACACACACACACACACACACAAACACACACAAAGAGAAAGACATGAATATATACATACCACTTTAACTAGTATTTACTGCTCTACATTACTAAATAAAATGTTTTTTTTTTGGTTTGTAGAGAAACAAACTGGGTCCACTTTACGTGAAACCTTTCTTCTTCTACACTAAGTCTGACACAGCGTTCTTCTTCTACGTGAGCTGTATGGGCGGGCCTCGTCTTACCTTCGACGGAGAGCTTCTCCACAGCTCTGCGCTCGGCGCGGCTGTTGTGTGGGGGCAGGGTGAAGCCCTTGATGCTGCGGCCAGTACGCACGCGGCTGCTCAGCACGTAGTTGGGGTCCAGGTCATCACCTCCCTGAGAGAGGGAGAGCGAGAGTGGGTTACAAAGAATTGTTGAAGTTATTAATAAGTTAATAAATTAAGTTATTAATTTAAGAGAAAAATAAAGTTAAAACAAATGTAATTTTGGTGTTGGCTCACCATTTATGTTTGTAGGCGGAGTAAAAATCTCTATGACTGAGTCAACTGTTTGTATACCTGTTAGTGTGTGCTTTCTGTGTGTGTGTTTGTGTGTGTGTGTGTGCATGCAGCTAGCTCATGCACGTATTGGTGATTTGCCTGTGACCCCCCCTCTCCCCTCCACTGTCCCTGTGACTCCTCCCCCCGCTCACCTTCAGGTTCTCGAAGTTGAGGTCGGTCTTGTGCTTGTCGGTGGGCTTGTATCCTCCGTGACGGTCTGAGATGATGGGGTCAAACATGTCCTTGAAGACTTCATAGGACTCCTCGTCTCCAGCAACGCAGCCCACGGTCATGATGAAGGGGTGGCCTGTTGGGACAAGTAAGTAAGGACTAACTAT
>JAVQIZ010114130.1:0-32540 GCA_036023535.2 Galaxias brevipinnis
CTGTACATCAGCAACTAACAAATCTACTACCACCAGCACAGCGACCAAGATCAATTCAATAAACCCCTTTAGCCTGAAAGACACCAGTCCTTGTCAAACATTATATCATGTACTCAAAAACTATCCTGTCAAAACATATGAAGTCAATTCAATTACAAAACATTTGAACATGAGGTTTCCTCCTACCCTTGCCAGATGTCGTTGGGCATGTCTAAGCTTGATTCTCCCTGACAACAGAGCTGAGGGCTGTTGTCTTCATTCAAGCACGCTTACATTAGACCCCCAAGAGAATTCTGCAGTCTCATGAAATATCAACATACTAGCTAAAACATGCTATACAAGATTCAAATCAAGAATCAGACAATAACCAGTTATGTTAATGTCGGAATAAAAATAGACATAAAGGACAGCAGAGATTTCTTGTTTTAGTAAATGACATTCTGAAATAGAGGTGTGTGTGTGTGTGTGCGTGTGTGTGTGTGTGTGTGTGTGTGTGTGAGTAAAAAGAGGAACAGTTGCCTGAGTTCACAATTCTAATTTTCAATAATATAATAGGACAATTAAACAACAAGCTGAACTTGCCTATTGGCGTTGTTTTAAAGCATAAGTAAATTATATGAAGCGTTGTCCTCTAAAGTCTTTGACTATATAAGGGAAAATTGGTTTAGATTAATACCAACTGTAAGCAGTAGTACTGAACTGGTACTATATGAATTTTGGTGTCATGCCACTAACCTTAAATTAACATTTTACCAATTACAGCCCTTGCCATTAAGTTAATTTACCATTATAGCTTTTAAAAAGCAAGACGAGTGGTGAAATATTTCATGTTCTTTGCAGCTTATGTGCAATAGACTTGGCATAAAAACAATAGCTAAGGGAACTGATTTATTTTCTTTAAGCAATTAAATGCCTACTTGATCATTTTTTTCTGGGGGAAAAATGAGAATGTGGCAAACAAATTAAAAGAGCACTCCATGACTAAACCCATCCCTAGGATTGGGTGAAACATCACATTCAAATAGGAGCCAGACCTTTCAATCTACATTTGGGGTTTAAAAAAACAATTCGGAAATATGCATCCTATTTATGTTTGCAGCCGATTATTAATTTCAATTTACGTAACCCCACTTACTCCCACGGTTTAATTAATGATGTGTGTTATCAGCTGTATTTAAGAGGTAATGGACAATGGTGACTTTGGAGTGTTTACTGCATTGGAGAAAAATCCTGCTTTCCCTTTTGTAATGTTTTGCCAGCAAGCCAGAGATTAAGTGGGTTTGTCATTCTTCCTGCAGCAATGCTATAGTGCAAAACAAGTAGGGGAGGAAAAAAGCATTGAGCATGCAACTTTGAAATGATGACTTGAAATAGCTACCATGTTCAGAGGAACTGGCATCCCCCACCATCACCTAATCCACGCCATAATTCCTGATCTAATTAGAGCAAAGCTTTTCATAGCATGTCACAAAAATATATTCCAGAGGAGAACTAGTGAGAGGGACTGAGGACGGGAGGGGGGGTGGGGGGTTCTAAGAGAAAGAGAGAGAGAGAGAGAGAGAGAAAAAGGAAGAAAGAAATAAAGAAAGGGAAAGACAGAAAGACAGTTTGACGGAGAGAGAGGAAAATATACGGGGAAAATAGATAGCGACAGGATATAGTCATAATGTTTAAACTCACTGCCATGTACATAACAGATTATATAAAATATGATTTCATTTGATCACTGATTCCATGTGACTGTGTAATCCCTTCTCATCCACCCACCCACCTGTTCTACCTACTGTTCATCATTATATTCCTTGTACATATGATACTGTAGCATCATGTCTCATCCAAACATCTCAAATCTTGCTTGGCAATGTGAAACGAGAGTCCGAGCAGTCTCAGCAATGCTATTTTCCACCACGGATGCATCAGAACCCTAGGTGCATGATGATAACATTGTGATAGAGAGAGCTGTATCGTCTTAGCCATATCATACAAAATGTGTCAAAAATCCTGCAACTCAACTTCATTCAGTAGCCTATGCTGAGCATTTTCCTTTCACTTATTTTCAACAAACTATGAACACAGCTGTTATGTGAACTAAAATATTGTTCAAATACACAAAATGTTCCATAAATCCCACAAATTATGTTACTGGTTTAGTAATAACCCTTTTTGACATACTACAGAGGTAAATTGTCTTCTCCCTTACGCCTCTTAAGATACATGCAGAGCATATATCTAAGAGGGGTGAGAGCAAAGAAAAAACATATTGAGTGCAGAACATACGTAGCTCTGTTGGAGACTTGAGTCAGCAACCTCCCCTTTTACTTTCAGTTTACTCAACCATCTGATTACCACAGCAAACTGAGTTTAAATTAAGTGCAGTGGTACAATACATGTATGGTCAATCTCAATTTGGGGTAGGGCTAGGCGGCTAGCTAGATTTTCTTTAGTCTGGCCTAAAACGATGGAAAATGAAGACCACTTCTACATGTATTGACATGGAAAACCGTACAAGTCTGAAAAAAACAGATGTAACACCACATAACCAGGGTTAGTCACTGACAAATAGTATATTTTAGAGGGATAGTTCTAACTTTTTGGAAATCTATGTTGGGAAACGTATACCTAGTCAGACGAGATGCTGGAAGTCAAAGTTATGATTGCACGTCCAATATTGAGTTATTTAGGTAAGTAGGTAGGTAAAAGTAGCCTAGCTTAGCAACAATGTCTGGAAGCCAGTAGCACATGCTAGCATGGCTCCATCAAAAGTGAACAGCTACGCAATTGGACTTATTGTTTGCAAGGCTGCCTACCCAACACAAGGTAAAACTATGGTTATGCCTTTCCAAAATTTGTCGACTGTGTATCTGTTTCTGTTTCGATGGCGACGTCTCACTATTACATTTTCATTTCGACAAGTGAAATAAGGAAGATACAACATGTAAATAGCACAGCTTTGGAGTTTTTCCAAGGGGTATTTTGTTACTTTTGATGGATCCATGCTAGCAGGTGCTACTGGCATACAGCCATTGTTGCTAAGCTGGGCTACATTTACTTACCTAAATAACTCCTCATTGAAAGTGCAATCCTAACTTTGATATCCATCATTTAGGGCTAATATGGAACATGTTTTATTTCCCAAAAAGTTGAACTACAGCTTTAAACAGTCAGAAGTCAGCTAATGTATATAGTGTAACTCAATAACCCAAGTTTCTATTGCACCAGTTGTGCTGTATGTTAGTAGAATGCAGGGAATTCAAAAGCAGGCATATTGTCTCAGGTGAGAATTGAGCAATAGCTAAATTAGACAGGATAACTGAATTAATGAAAACAACTGTGGCTGCCACAGGAGATTACAGTAGCTTTGACAAATTCTTTGTAGCAGGTGCATTGACATGATGGCAGTTGATGCTCTTCAAATCTTTTCATAAATACAATAACAAAAATGTATATATTATGCAAGCTAAGGTTCTACTGAAGGCAACATAACATTTTTGATACATCAATATGAGAGATTAACTACACTGTACTGACACATTGTAGTAATGATTTACTAGTACTACCATGGCAATGCTATAGTGTATTGGAAGAATTACTGTCTGAGTCGCATTGCTGGTTAAGCCCCAGTAAACTCTCTGGTGATGGATCTTCTCGGGTTAACAGAGAAATGCATTGATCCAGAAACAAGATAGACAACATTTAGCTAGCAAGGTCAAGGAAGCTCCCAAGCGTAATTACTGGCATACCGAATACAAAGGCATTGTTATTGGACAAGTATAATGCCACGCATTACCAGAGCAATACTGCTGTTTCTATCAGAGAACAGCATGGGAAGACATAGGGCGGGCATCAATTTAGCCTACTTATCTAAAGTCTCTAATTACTTGGTTTATTTGATAAACAGAACAAGGAGAATCCTTAAATGATTCCGCAAGATCCAAAGGGGATTAATTTCTCACTCCTTGAAAAACAAATCACTGGTAGAATCCCTTATTTTACTCTTTAATCACGCATTAATTAGGAGCAATAGGGGCACAAGTTACACTTGGCATTTTGTGAGATTGGAAAAGAAAAAAGGCCTGCATTAGCCTCTCCAGAGGAAGAGGCAAGCACATCAAGCTAAGACAAAGGCTACACAATCATCCAGAACAGCAGGAACTGAGAGTTAGGGGAATATGGATATAGTGTAGCGAGAGTCCCACACAACGCAGATCTTTGGTACTGGCAAAAGCACACTGGTGGCACAGCAAGACTGAAATAGGCTACAGTATTGAGTCAGACTGTTTGCTTGAAGGTGAATCATTACCAACAAATCATGCAATCTGTCACTGCATTTGATGAATTGAACAATAGCCCACACAAAAACACAATGCTCCCTGTCAAACAGTACATTTTCTTCGCTAGGTATGTTGCTTATTCCAACAGTTTGTGTGAATCTGAAGACAACAAATCTAAAAAATCTTCATTTTACTTTAAATATCTAGAGCATTTTGTAATATATTCATATAGGTGTCTCATATTTTACTGAAAGTCACTGCTAACCAGGTAGGATAGCAAGGCACTGGGCTTTATGGTAAAAGTTACCCAATGGAGTAAATGTTCTCTTGGTGACCTGAGAAAACTGCAATATAAACCTCTTAAAATATCCATGCTGCAAAACGATTTTTTTTTTCATGAAACACAATAAATAAAACAGGTTCCAAAATGTGTTTTTAAGTCATTGTTCTTTCTGTGAGTTTTCTTATTTCACGAGCTTAAATAAAGAGGTAGCTTCTCAAGCAATCTTGGCCTTGTTTGTTTAAGGTAATTACTACTTGTCCTCCCATCCTGCCAGCCCAGATGATGCATGAAAATTACCATTCCCCTACTTCAATCAAAGCTGAAAAAAGAAAAGAGAGAAAGGGGAACAGAGGAAAGCAGATGGGTGGGGGTGTCAGTAAGAGAGAAACTCTGTGAGACACACATAGCTCCCTGCCTGCATGACAAGAAAGGGCACTGTCTCTGATTAATTAGCCGGAGTTGGTAATCAGTTTAATAAGTCTGAAGTTGATGGTGAGAGGTCCCCTTTGGCGGGGCCTGGCTAAGCTTAGTGCTCTGTTCCGGGCCCTCTCTTTCTTCAAGCGCGTAAACATGCAGTGTCTATTTACATAAACAGTTGTTGCTTTTTTGTATGGGTCTTTTTATTTTTTTTTCTTAAGCCTTTCACCACTGCTTAACTCACTTCCAACAAGGGAAGAGAGAGTTAAAGACAAATTCATGAATTTTTCAACATATGAGAACTAATTAAATTGAGGCCTTTGAAATGAATATAGTGGTAAGGTACTCACTACCCCAGACATCACAAAAGGACTATAACGCCGCAATAGAATTTTTGCTTCATAGAATTAAACCTTTATACCATCGTAAACTACAGACATGGCAAGGGCCCTTTTCAGTCTTTCATTCTAAATAGCAAATCTCATTAGACCAGTTATCAAGAACACCATTGTATGGATTACAAGGCTTGACTGACGTGCCACAAAGCTGTGAAATATTATAAGAACTGCTGGCTAACATGATACTTAATGCTAGGTCAGTTTATGATTAGAACCATTGAAATTAATTTCTATGTTTTCCCTGTCAATACACTTTGTAAATTGTGTATTGGGCTTGACATTAATTCATCAGTTCCATTGATAATGAATAAAGTGTTTAATTCGTATGGATAAACCAAGCTTTGTGCAGCATTTATTATCCACTCCGTTTTGAAATAAGTACAGCCATTTAGATAGAACTCACACATAACTACACATATCCATATGCACGTAGGTTTAATTATTATGTCTTGTATGGTTATAATCTACAGTCTGTTATTGAGTTTGGGGGCTTCCATTAAAAGCCAATAATCGTGTTTCAAAAACAGACAGTCTATGGTAAATATGGCATTTGGAATAAGTATGGCTGACTATACCTGTAGGACAGAAGCAACACTCTTAAAGGGCTCCTATACACGTCTTTGACTAGGGCTAATCCTCCTTTTAACTTAACATGCTTAACAGTAACACAACAATAGCCTAATGATAAAAGATGAAGTTGTGATACATTTTTACATCTACATGTGCATGTACATCTTTTTCCATGCTTAGTTGTTGCCGTCATGGTACAGTAGTTGTCTCTAAACCAACTTCGTAGGCCTCCCTGATAAGGCACTACCACGTAACACGTGCAGTTAATGATAGTCCGTTGTTACAACCACAAAGACAGTGAAGTAGCAGATAGTGTGCAGAAATAATTTAAGCAGTGTTAAGTGGTCTATTGTCATTCAAATGATAAATTATGCTTGGCAGAGGTTTTAGAATGGCTTTTACAAAGCATTGCTATTGTTTGTGTTGAGACAAGGTTTTAGAAAATCAGAGCTGAGGGAATTACTTTGGAGGATTTCGAGGACTTCCTTGGGGTTTGAAGGCAAATTGGTTCTATGCTCATCAGTCCTGCCCTAACTGTTTGATGAACCTTCAACATGACAAACAACCGCTTCATTTGTACCGGCAATGACTGGACTTATTTCTGTTGATATGTAAGGATATTGGTGTATACTGACTTTCGGTTAAGATGGACAATATTTTTTTCTGAATGAAAATGTACAGCAAACCACTTTTTGGTATGTTTAACATATTTAGACTAGATCACAATCCTAGCCTAGGATTTATGCTTTCTTTAGTGAGAATGACTCTTACTAAACATCAACAAAAATATAAATAAATCAGTACAACTCGAACAAGAAAACCAAAGTCTACAGTTTTTTCTTCTTCTTGTAGTCAAGCAATCATATTTAATTACTTACTACTGGGGCAAATTTTGCTTAAGAAAGTAGACAACAAATGACCTTAAAGGCAAACCTTACAGAGTTAATTCCTAAAACAAATCAAGTTAATGTTAATTGCGTCATTTATGTTGATTTTCCAAATCCCCCATGGCTGTTCTCAATCGCTCTGAGTCTGAATACAAATGTAACACAAATAAAGGATTTGGGTTCCACCTGTGCTAAAATGAAACCAAGTTAACCTCAGCTAGTCAATGCAGGTGCAATTGAAGTATTCAAACTTAGAAGTTTTTAATGCGATAGGGTTGAAACAACTTGAGGTTTGGAAGTAGGCCTCTAAATATTCACATACGCTCGTGCAAGTGAAATCTGCAACACAAAGATCAAATACATTATTATAACTTTCTATATTTTGCAATAATATCAAAGATACACAGGCCCCGTCAAAATAAAAAGTTACTTAGGAGAGTCATTCCGTAGTATTGCCATTACCTTACTTCGGGTTAGTGAGAGGCTTTCCAAAGTCAAAATTAAATATTAATCAAGCCAGTTAATAATTCATAAATATAAATTGCAAAATGTCGTCTGCTTAGTAGGATGAATTCATAATTGCTTGTTCAGCATTTTTGTACTTTAATTGAAAGAGCGTTTTAAGCTTGAACTCAAATGATTTAAAGTGATAATACATTAAGGTTATTTCCAACTAAAACACAATTTATTGGTCATATAGTATGATATAATGAACACAAGTGAAAACTGGTTAGGAACTATATGTAAACGCTGCATTTTCCTACAGTTCATGAAAGACTTGACCTAATTCCCACAGCATGGAGAATGTGTTGTAAAGTAACTTGCATGTCTTCTGGTTTCTTTGCCTATTATCTATCTATCTATCTATCTATCTATCTATCTATATATATATATATATATATATAGTAGTTTGTGAGACATGTTAATCTCTATTAAGAGGAGTAACAGAAACGTTTTAGAAAAGCCTCTGCTGCTCAGTACACAACAACCCAACATTATGTCATACAGATATCAGATTCAATTAAACTATTACTATCTAATCACTGTTCAAAAAATCATTGTGACATAAATGATAATTTGACCATTCTGACATTCAAATAAATTGCTTGTCTTTGTGTTATAATTCAGTGCATCTTGACACACAATGTGTGTTACACCAGCCTGTAGCTTTTTTCAGATTGACGATTACACTAATTAAAAAGGCAAAACATATGTGAGGTATGTAAACATGCCAGAATAAAAGAGGTCATTAAATATACCATATATATATATATACCATTAACATCCATGCTGCCTGTCGCTCTGACTCATATTTGCAATAAGTATACACATAAAATACTACCAGTGTATTCATAGAAATAATTTCTCAAAACAAGAACGGTATACTGGATGCCTGCACAAATCCAGTCTACATAGATATGGTATTACTCATGTATGCAGCCTTATCTGTACACTATGTAAATTACATTAAGCTCAGCTTTTTACCTGCGTTTTAAAAAATATATAAAATCTATGTTTGGTGACCTTAGGTTTCCAACGTAAGCCTTGTAAGCTGTTGATTGTATCAATTATGGCTAAGGATGCCTTTTGTCCACAACATGTGTCTCCTTTCACGGCAGAGCCCTCGTTGTAGTGCCAATAACCACTTCCCAACCAGTTAATAGGATTGTTGTTGTTTCTTTATTCCACTTCCTAAAACAACCCCTCTTCCTTGAAAGTGTTTCAACATGTGCCCAAGGAGTTTGTCTGTGCATTTCACAACAAATCAACATAGGTCAGGGGCCAAGAGTGGCCTGCAGTAAACCTTATTGAAAAGCGTCTCTTAACATGAAGAGAAGGAAAGTGGATTTTCCAGCTTTAAAAACAGCATCATCTCTGCTCAAGGCATTATGCCGTGTTCAAAGAGATTAATAAACTGAGATGCTATTGATATCAGCACCGTGCCGCTCTTGGCTGAATGCTAGTCATGTTCAATAGCAACCTCCTTTGCCTTGCGAAACATAAATAAAATGGATAAATGGCTTTTACATATGGGAAACACATTTACAGAGGCTTACTACTTGCTTCTGGCCATTGTTTTCAGTCTCCTGACTCAACAGCGCAAAGGATGGGGATGAGAAGATGCACTAAAGGTCATTTCCTTGAGAAGGTAAACTTAATCCAAAATTAGGTCAAATGGGATATCACCTTTTTAAACAGCATTCATTAACGTGTCTTCAGGCTGTGCAATATATATGATATGAGCCATAATAACGACAGAGGACTTTCAAGCTGCATCGAGTTAGTTCATCCTCTTTCAATGAAATAGACCAGACTAAGGCAAACTCAATCAATCTTTTTTTTTTTTTTTAAATAGCTCTTTTCTTGATTCGTTTTGAGCATTACAAAAAAATATCAAAAGCAAAAATGCGATGGTCTTTTTTTCCATTTCTTTGTAAATTAATTAACTATTTCAACATCTCTGTTTTTTCAGTGCATGACAAGATATGTTTTCATAGCCACCATCAAAGTGAAGAAAACCCATGTTTTACTTTGATGTGTTTCACATAGTTAAATGCTTCTCTCATTAAAAATATAATTACGTTTAATTAGAACAATTCTGACAAACTGTCAGACTCACTTGCAGTCTAGAGGAGAAGATATGTTAGAAAGTAGAACAAGTTAACAATCAACATTTTTTGGGTTGTTTTCAGTAGTATATTAAAATGTTCCATTTAACAGGGTCAAAACTAATGACTAAACCACAATTCACACATTACACAAAATAACTGATTCTGAAACACAATGTCATACAATGTGCAGGCTTAATTATATTTGACCAAGCTAACTTTTTATGCACACAGTCCATTCCAATTTTTCTTACGAGCACTGAACCAGCACACACAGCAAGGTATGCTGCTGTGTTTGCTATAAAAACACAACGTGCTCAATGGCAACAACCACAGTTGATTAATTGTCACTGCCTTGAAGCACAGCTAGTGTCATTTCACAAAAAAAAATCTCATGTGCATAAAGTAATCATCACACTTGCACTTTTTCTGCCAACAGTTTGCAATTATGATAACAATTGCAGTGATGTGCATATGTAAAAGACATATTTGAAAGAAGAGAACTGCAGCAGATTAAAAAAGATCAAAGGGAAATGTAACAAAAAAAACTAAAAACTTAATGGTCAACATAAAAGAAACTTGAATAGAGCGCATCACATCTAGCATTGGCTTCTCTGAATTGTGGCGTGCCTTCCGTTTAAGCTGAGAAGCATCAGCGTCTCTCACCATGGGTTAGGGCCAAAAGCAAACCTTCTGTTTCATGTCTTACACGCTTTCTGCTCATTCAACTTTTGAGTTTACGAGCGCTAACAACAGTTTACAGTAGCCAAATTTCATTTTCAACTCGCAAATCCTATCCAACATTATCCTGTACATTGCATTAGGGCGTTAATCTGTCCTTTCTCTTCAGGAGAAAAAGAAAGAAGCGCTTCATGACTAACCCACTTTACAGCAATAAATAAACGCATCATCCAGTAATGTGCACCGGATTTAATTTGGGAGTAAAATGGAGACAAAATGTATCCAAAAGAAAAAGCGCATGCATGCTATGAAACACTAGTTTCAACATGCTTTAATGTGATCACTTGCTAGGTAGTCACAGGCCATGTTTTAGTTTTTTTCATTTAAAATTTTTTACATTTTGTACATTTATCAGTGTTGCACAGCAAATATGGAGGGATTCCACAAATGCAAACAACGTTCTCTCGTTCTTCTGTTTGTTACATGTACCCCATGTTGCTTTTGGTTTCCCATCTTCTTTTGGCTTCAAATCTGAAACATAAAATATAAGTTTGTGATTGTAAGGATTTACCATTCAGTGCATTTTCACATACGTTGGTGACCCTGAGAGTGAAAGCACTACCTACTGTATATATAGTTTTGCATACTCAAAAGTTAACTGGTATTAGTTAACCTGACTCAAAAGATCTAAAATGCCCAAATGACTATACATTTAATGAGACCAAAAATAAGACCTAAAACAAGCAAACTCTCTATAGCTTGCATATGTAAAACACAGCCAATGCACATATTAACGGTCCAACTGTAGGGAATTAGGACAAAGACAACAAACCCCCAAGCGATCTGCTTCTTCCCTTTCTGGGTTGCCCGCGAAGCCTCCTCTTCTTTTTTGCCTTGCACAAAGTCACGGCAATCGGCGGCTTGTGCAATTTTCACGGCCAGCTATTGAGAGGGAGACAGAGACAAGGCCCATTAGAGGATGTAAATCAGTCTCTCTGGCAAGCAAAACTATCTCAACTGGTGTATCAGGGTGGCTTTCTATCAAAGGCTCCACTCCCTGTTCTGTCTAAGCCAAACCTTGGTGGCTCCTACACCATATTCCCCATGAGTTAAAAGTAGAACGACATTGAATAAAGCTGTACACAAGTCTGAATAAATGCTCTGAAAACCAGACTATCAAACACATGCCATACATTTGCAAGTTGTAGGATACATTTATTTATGGATTTATTCCTCAAGACAATTAATAATTAAATTAATATGACATTTTGTTTTTATCTGGCATATAGTGAATACGTATCTGAATGAGCTACTTCATATGCAATATTCACATTCCCTGGAATGTTAAGTAAAGGGAACAAGTATGACAGCAAGAGGAAAATACATTCAAATCCCAGGACTAACATGTGTGTATTGTGGAGCAAAAATAATTCCAATAACCTCAGTCACACAGAGGCATAGAAAACAAAAGGGAAAAGCCTGTCTCTTCCGTCACTCCTGAGATAGGTTTATTATTCAACCGGAGGCAAAGTTTGATAAACACTTCATCAAACCGTTTGGTAATTCTTTATAACATTCAGAAAGTACAATTGAGGGAAAAGAAAGTCTTAAGGTAATGAAGAAATGTGCCACCATTGCTCTACTGAGAAAAAAAAAAAGACCTGGTGGGAAAAAAATGTTTCAATTATAATTAAGTGGGATAAACTTTATTAGAAAGACTGAAACTAAAATATCTTCTAATGCATGCTGGGATTAAGCAGGTCAGAGCGCGCAGCCAGTAAAAATTAAACTCTAAAGGCTTTTTATCACCACATTTCAGGAACCAAGGGTGTAAAATGTTCTAATTTGGGATACATTAAAAGCCATAAAGGTCTTTCAAAAAGATTAATGGTACTTTGCTTGGATTTAAGATAAGGGCTTCGGCTGGCTGCAAGTACTGGGCTCTGGCTGGGCCCTCAAGGCATTCATCTATACAGTCACTTGGAAGATTTGTAAAAGCGTCTGCATCCTGAAGCTAACATACTATGACATTTTTCTAATTCCTTGACGTTTCATAGGTTTTAGACCACATAAATCATGTTCTAGTCAAATGCTGGAAAAAGGGTAAAGTTACAAAGAGCAATAATTCTTGTGTTTAAGTACGTTAGATTTGCACAGATAATATACACGTGTTTAAGTGAGGAAGATGCTTAACACGTTCTTTGGGCTGGGACACCTTGTGAGAAACATGGCCCTGCATTTACATTTTCCCAAAAAATAAGTAATTGGTTAAAATGCTTCATATTGAGTGAAAATCAAATGAAACTGTATGGTGCTAAATGGTTCCTTTTGAGGTTTACATTCTGAGATTTATCTCTTTTTCAACAAGGATTACGCACATTAACCTGCTCTCCTGTGTGGAGCATTTGAAATGCAAAGGTCTATAAAACATGCCTTTCTAAACATTCCAATCCCAAAATTAAAACCCCCTCGCATGCCTCTCTACCCCATCCCCCTCCTTTCCCCTTTTGCCAATTCCGAGCTGAACAGTCACTATATATAAAGTGTTAAAGGTCTTTAATTTTTATCAGTTTAGTCTATAGTCCCTGATTGTCTTTACTGGGGCTCAACATTAATGTCAACCAAGTTACCTTGGAGACAGAGCAGATCAAAGAGACAAAAGCCCTCAAATGTCTGATTAATCAAGCCTGCAAACAGCTTATTTCTTTTAGCCTGCATGCAAGTATGAAAATGAGATTCCGAGAGCAGTACATTGTGCAGATTTGTTCATTCTTATCTGAACAAAGCCAGCGGCAGCTTATTTCATGGATCACTGGCACTGTCAGCGCTGTGCCGCCGAGCAGGTGACGGCTCCTCTTTCTGTGGCGAGAACAAAATTAGCAAAAAGTCGGCACAAATTAGCCTCTCATATTTTCAGTAATATGACATTATTTTTCATTTACTTTTTTGATCCACTTTTCAGGATTCCCCCCTCCCCTTGCGTGCCATCTTAGTGCCAAAATCCTTTCACCTCAGAAGCAGGATTTGTGTGCTGCAGGAATGAAAAATTCCTCCAAAAAATAGGAAATATAAAAATGCTCATTGTTTAAAGCTTTTCTACATGATGGTAATAATTGTATCTAGTAAATATGATTTATTGGTCAATATTTTATATGCTTTTTTATGTTCATTGTTTTCTTTTAAGTCTGCCCAGAGTGCAAAGTCTGTTAAACACAAGGTTTATTCAAAGGATTAATAGTGTGACCTTTGGAAGATTTGTAGGCAGCAAAGGCACACTGGATAATGCTGCTACTGCAGAAGCAGCTTAAGGCCACTAGGAGGGTTAAGTCAACAGTACCACTTTCATTTGTCACTCATGTTTGTGTCGTCATGGAGATAGAAGTGGACTCCTAAATATGGGGCCCCAGAACAACACCTCAGTCTAGCAAGGCAAAGCTTTCCACATCAGGACGAGTTAATATGGATGAAACGTGACAAATTATTATAAAATGCACTACAAGAATTATGAAAGCTGCTATAATTTTAGAAAGGTTAAATGGAAGACAATCATTTGTTTTAGGAACCCCCCCCCCCCCCCCGACACACTACGACATATGGAGAAAGTGTTTAAATGCAATGATATAAATGATGGCTTTGAGAAAGAAATGGTCTTAAACCCCATTCATAAATTTCCTATCCGGGGGAAGCCTCTTCCAATTAAAACATGTGAGAGGTGGATTAACAGGGGCTGTGTGGCTTTGGCTTGCTAAATCACATCCCCGAGCTGCACCGCTGCATTTGACGTGTAAACGATTAATGACCAGCCTAATTCCCTTATCACACTACCTTAATGCCTAAATAATGTGGCCTTAGTCAACTTTGGAAAGCAGGGCCATAAAAGAATGGAATGAATATCAGATTAGACAGCTCACGTGTAATTTCAATCTAATTTCAAAGAATTGTGATAAAGGGTAAAGTAAAACTGGTTTCTTCTAGGAAAAGTCTGATTATTTGTTAAGATACCTAGAGAAACAATTCATCCTCAGTAACTGCACAATTTAAGCAAAGAGGTGAAAAAAAGACAATTAAAACCACTACAACATGCTCCTATAGACTCTTAACCCATTGTGTCTATCACACTTTCATAGATCACTCATATAACAGGTATTTTAAACTGTAGACTTGATTCTACTTTGACATATAGCATCACATGGCTTTCAGCGAGGCCCACTAAAGGGAAGACATAGTGAAACAGTCTTACTATAGATGTAATGCATGTCTCAATTTCCTGTTCTAGTAATCTGATTTCAGATTAGTCTGTGTCATCTTCAAGGACTGGAAAAAAAAACAAGTCCAAAAGTTTGCTGCTTTATTCTCATTCTACTATCTAGCCTCTTGCCTCTGAGTAGGGCAGGCTTATTAGCAAGCTTTGAACTCTTACAATAATGTGCCATCAACAGTTTTATAAGCTAATTAGAAAAACAGTTTAATTAATGACTGACTGGCAATAAAATGGCAATCATGAAAAAAGAAACCGAGGGTGCTAAGCTTCCACTACCACCAATTAAGGCCTAATTACAAACAAATTATATATGTGTTTTGCTGTGGGCTTTAATTTTTAAAATGGCTTTAATTAAAAGGGAAAACATGCTAATTAATTAAACAGCACAAAAATCTACATTAAAAAGTATGCTTTGTCTACCAAGTAATTAATGAAATACAATAATCCAAATGAGATTCCTAAGCATTTGATAAAAGCTTAGTACCCATTTCATTCAAAATTAATGGGCAAAAAATGTACGTGAGTCATCCAGAGATACAATAAAAGTTCATTCAGTGATAAATTGCTTATGCTGAAGGACTAGAAATAAGGTGGGGCTATGGGGGCTTCCAGGAAAAGGAGTCCCATATTCCGATGTGGGGAGGAGAAAAAATCAGATAAGGTGTGTAATTTTTGATTACAAACAAAAGGCATGTCAGGGGGAATGTTGTGAAAAGAAAAAAAAGACTGCAATATCATTAAAAAACATGAAACACTCTTGGTTAAGCTCTTTGTCTTAACTAACTTACCATGTCTCAGCAAACAAAGCCAGCCATGCTACCGTTGTTTCACAGTATTTAAGCAGTACAGTCCAAAGGGTACATTTCAAGAGCAGCACAGCTTTCTTTCCATTGGTGTCCTTGAAATAAAAACTAGTCTAAAACAAGGGACATGATAATTAAGCTTGGTTTGGGGAAAAACAAAAAAAATCTATATTTTGAAGAAATAACTTTGAAAACTGAGGCTTAATAGGTTGTATTTCGGAACGGTAGGGATTGTAATATCATTATGTCACCTTGATCTGCATAAACGTTTGACAACATAACATGTCTTTGAATTAGATTTAAGAACGATTACTTGCATCACTGCTTTACCTGTAGTTCAAGAACGATTGGGAGTCAGGCCAATCCCTGTTAATGCCTACATTTCATAACTTTTGGTGCTTGTTAAATGGACATGACATACTCTATTGTATTAGGCTTTAAAGTTTAGTTTTGAAGTGGGAATGCTACGCTAATAGCTGTGATCAACGCTAAGGGGAAACTAAAAGCACTAACATGGTGTGACAGTCTTTTGTCATGTATTATACCCACTCTGTCTAAAGTACAGCCTCTGAATATTTCAAAAGAAGCCTATTAATTAGTTTTTTCTAAGAGGTATGAAAGAGAAGAAACTGATTACTCTTTACAGCCTAAATTTCCAATAATGGAGTGAATTGGTAGGTGGGTACAACAGTATCACACTATAATGGAAGCACCATAGTGGCTTATTCAGGCTAAATTAGTTTTTCTTTTCTTCTTTCTTAATGTGGTGCATATTAAAGCAACATCAGTTTTTACAGAAAAATAAGCTCAGTACCTAAAATAATCATATACAATATCATATCAGTAGTTGAAATTAAAACAATTGGGATCATTTTGCAATCATTGTATGCTGTAGCCTACAATAGGACCTTATCGAATAAGTACAAACAAGTGTAAACAACATCAGGAGACTGACAATTATTTTCCTCATAGCTGAATGCTGCGTCATTGCAGTGTTCTTTTTTTCAGAGCTGTGCTATGTGTTTTTTTAGTTGCTTAACCAGGGCCCAGTATACAACAAAGTGCTGAATCTCTATCACTCAATTAAGGTTAGGCAGCTGGGACATGGGTTACAACTATTTTGGTTATTGACAGTTGAGAAAACAATGAGGTTTTAGTTATGGTTAGGGTTAGGGTTAGGGGTCATCGTTACATGCTTGCTTCGAAAGTTCAGCCTGAGGTCTGATTTGAACTAAGGACCTATGAGATGCAGTCAACATTAGCACTTTTATGTGCCTGTTGCCAAAGTGTTTGGACAAACTAATAATAGTTGAGTTAAGGGTTCGACTTGGTGTTCCCTCGCCCATCTTTCCAAGCCTAGCTCCTTGTGAAGGAATGCCCTACAGTCTTGCTATTACATTTTACCTCTAGTTCCTCTTAAACTGTTTTATAGGACACCTTCGATAAGACGCATACATTTTTTTGTATAAGCCGTCAGATGCAATCGATTTTCATGACGGGAAAACCATTTATATTTAGCATAAATTAAAAGTCATGCTAATTACATAAAAAAATACTCCATATGCAATTCACAGCTGTGTAAAATAATGACCGATAGTCAAAGAATGTCCTTGTCCCAGTCTTAATTGGTGGTAAATGTCATCTACTTAAGTAATATCAACAGGCACTTTAGGTACAAGCATCTATTGTGTAAGATCACTTCAGGAACAAAACAAAACTTCTAAACAGCCAGCAAATTCTGGAGAAGAAATTCCGCATCTCAAAGTATTTTTTTAAAGCACAAAAAGAAGTCGTTGCAAGTGTGACACTTCACAAAACTTTAGCAAGACAACAATACAATTCACGTTTGTGCTGCATGGACACAACGACTCGGCATTCACAAAAAAGCAACAACTGATGAGCCGTCTTCAAAAAACACAAAAGAATTATGGATAAAAAACAAAGAACACAATTCACTAAAGAAAGCTTTTTATGTAAAAGGTAACCATAATTCCTATCCAGATACCTAGAAGTCTGAGACTTCTTTGTAACACCTTTATGTGGCTTTAATACTTTATACTTAAAAGCAGATTTTTTTTTAATGATCTAAAACAAAGAACTACAGCTGAGAATAAATATTTAAATATATTATTTAATGAAAAGACTATCTTAAAGAAACCTGTAATATCCTAGCTGTGTGTCTCAGTACTTGGAAAGATGAAAGAGCCTGTATCCTAGAATTTCTAAAGAGCTTTAAAAAACTGTTTTAATGTTGAGATTAAAAGAGGAATGACAAGAAATTATTAATTGATATAAAAAGCTCTAAATATCTGAAACAAACAGTCCTTTATTGCAAAAGAAACCCCGGAAAGGTACCAGAAAAAAAACAGCCTGTGTTACCACTACGTTTCTTCTTTTAAAATCAGGGATTCAGATCAGTCTACAGCCTTTAGTTTAAGTTTTTACATTATTTGTCTGTCTGCATTAATTCATTGCCATATTCTGTTTATTTAAATTGTTTTACCCATGGCTTCAGATTTTCTCATTACATTGTTTAGTTATCGTGACAATAGGAAACGTTCTATCCTCGTTCTATCGTCATTTGCCTTTGGTTTTATGAGGTCCTTGCTAAACTGGTAGATTGAAGAAGGTCACAATGAATCTTATAATGATCAGGTTTTCAATTGAAATGAATGACTGATTAGAAAAACTAGAAATGGTTATTTTACATTGTTGCATTAAATAGTGTTACACTTAATTCCCAAATTAAAGCATCCCCATGTGAAACCATATTGGGAAAAAAATAAGTCCAACCTATGGGATTTCTGTAAAAAAATTGTTCTTAAATACAGTCACAAGACTTTTAAGGCAATCTGGTTCAACACAAAGGGTACAAATGTATTTTTAACATTTGAAATAAAAGCGGATTCCAGGATCTGATGCTTAGAAATGGTAATTTCCCCATTTCATCATAAAGTTATCACTCTTACACATTGGGCTACGGCTGCCAGAATACTGTCAAATCCATCCTTCATGTTCCTGGCAAGACACAAGGCAGGTGACAGAAGCAAGGAACTCAGCTAAGTCAACCCAAATCCACTAGTGTTCTAAGAGGATTTGTGAAACTAAAGGTGCCACTTTGTCAGCAACAACGGAATTCTTTCAATTTGTCTCTGGTTTAGGTATTTGTGTCAAAATCTAAGACCATGGAGAGCAATGTTTATTGATATTGAATATAACCTATTGAAAGTTCTTGTCTAACATCACATTTCAAATGCATTTGGAATAAGGGGTTTGGTTTGTTTCAAGACATGTAGGGATTTATATGATCTGCATAATTTATGTTGGTAGTCCATGCAATGTTGACGCATACGTTTGAACATAGCATAAGTTTCGTTCATTGCTGTTCATTTCCCCCGAAAAAATAGAAGAATATAATTTTGTTCTCTTAACTTTTGAAGCTGTCTTCTGGGAGCCTCATGAAAACATAGCACTAGCACATGTCTTTTTATGTCTTTTTAGCCACAATTATAGGTGAGTGTGGGCTACATTTTCTGCTAAATTAGCTTCAAACCGCTTGATCCTTGATGCTTGCCAAGACCACTGGTAACAAATCTGCAGGCGCTGCATTTAGGGACGCATACACTTCAAAGGTATGAAACTCTTACCTAGAGAACAGTTGGCTTGAAAGCAATGTGCCCTTCATTAAAAAGCTGAGCCAAAAGTCCTTTAGACATTGCAGCACTTCAAAACTAAAGGGGAGGGCTTTCCATTAACTCAATGGAAAAGGGCTCCAGGACTTCTCAATGGTGGCTGTCTGTGTGTGTTTTTGTTCCTCTATGTCTTTGCAGGAGAAATGGCCACGGATCCATTAGTCTGATTTGTCACAGCAGGAGCACCCCAAAGATCTCTTATCAGCACAACCTACCTCTCGAGTGGCGAGTCTGTCGCTCATCTCCTCCGCCTTTGCAAATTCCCCTTCAGCTATGGATCTATCGATGGTCTTTTCTAGGCCGGACTGCAGAGAGGGAAAAAAATATGAAGGATTTTTGAAATGGGGAGAGGGAAAAAAAAATCAAAGAGTAACTTCAGAAGTCCCAAGGGTCTTATTTTTTTTAATACGATTGCTATTACTACAAATATGTAGATTTTTCTTCACAAATGAAAACCTTTTTGATTGGACATTAGTGGGGACATCTTAAAAAATGCTACAGGAGATTACAAAACATAAGTGTGACTCTTTAATTGCACATTTCCATTACAGGCCTTAGCAGAGGGGGGTGCAGATATGCCCCTGGTGAGGGAAGGCATGGCGGTTCAATAGAGAGACTATTCAAGGAAAAAGAGACTCAAAAATTGTTCTATTCCATCATCGAAGATACATAAAAGGCAAGAGGTTTCTCATCCTGTCTGATGTTTAGTAGGCTGTTGGTAACTAAAAAGACGTGTTTACTGATCGTCACTGACCTATTTAAAACTACTAAAACCAGGACATTGATGCAGCTAAAATACAGAACAGAAGTTGGTGTTGCATACTACAACATCCTTTACATTCTAATGGCGTCGCCCTACAATACATGAGTTTTTACATGTACCTGTACTTCTGGTGCACTATCCCTTTATAGTCAAGCTATGAACTACAACATGTATTCTATGGTAAAAAAAGGGAACCTTTTCAAGTTTTATTTTCTCTAAATAGATTGTGTAATATCTACGATATTATACACGTACATTATAACCAGTGCAATATTTAAATGTTTTTAGTAATTGACCCAAAATGTCACTTGCAAGAAATATTATTCCTGCTTGTGATGTTGTTATACACAGTTGGTTCATTCAGAGTACAAGCCTAATATTTTTTTTGCATTAAAATAAACCTTTCTCTCTATTTACTTAGGAAGCCGAAAGAAAGTAAAACCATGCTATGAGGACATGTACAAACAATTGCTTCAAATTATCCAGACAGAGAAATCACTTGATAATACTTTAAATGAGCCTGTGTTTTGTTATATAATGTGTTCTTTACCGGAATTGTAACTATATTGTTTTTTCCAAATAGGATTGAGAGAATTCCTTGTAAAATGTTTTGCCCTGTATTTGTGTTTAGTGACTTTCACATATTGAATTGGCTTCAGTCTGACAAGAGGTGTCGCTTGAGGACAGTCAATAAGAGTGTGGCAGTGGGTGTCTGCAAAACCAAGGTTGACAATACAAAAATAAATACGTTTGATTTTGTTCTAGTTTCCATGACACTACCACTACAAAAAAACTCGTAAAGTGGAACCTCACAAGACCCTGGAGAAAAACAATTGTTTTGATGGAGCAATGTCAACAATAAAATGTAGAGATTACTGTCACAGACAACAATATAATGCATATCCATCTGTGCATCTGAGCCACAAACTATGCTACTAAAATTGGTTATGCTGATTCTTATTAGCATTAAATGTCTGAACAACATTCACGTCTATCAATAACTTCCTATGATTGTCTGTTGGCCCTTGTCTCTCCAATGCTCAATTTGAAGGCTTCCGAGGCAATAACTTTGCGAGCATCCTTTTTCTTGCACAGATGCAGAACTTTTATTAACAATAGTCTTCCACGCAAACCTTTTTAAGGAAGTAAAGTTGGTCGGACTTGCCAGGCAATGTGCAAAAACCTGTTGTTGCAGTGGTGTGTCCCTAGCATACATAGCTATAGTTCATTTAAGCAAAATGCTGTGTTTTGGAACAGTAAGAATCCATTTTAAAAATGTAAATCTATATGTCCAGTCTGTCACTTCACATAGAACAATGAAACAATGACTGGATGTCTAATTGTAAATCCTAAACACCTGAGCCTAAACTAGCAGGAAATTAGACAACTCTACAATATTTATTACCTGAGGACCAGAGCTGCTACAGGCAGGTTGTAGAAATCTATCATTGATGTCAAAATACTGTTTAAGCTCATTCCAATGGGTTTCATGCTCCACACCTTGTTTTCTGTTGAGGTATAAAAAAAAGTGATAAATGCACACAAACTTAGAACATGCAGGGGAACATTTTAACATTCAAAAGGTTCTACATTCAACAGTGGATTCAACCTTCCTTAATGTTACAAAGGAACAAATGGTAATTACGCCTATACCTGCACACCATAACTCATATATATATATATATATATATATATATATATATATACACACATATAAATAAAACACTATATATAAATAAAAAATATATATGTAACTACACATAGTCTATAGCTTAAAACAATAAATTAGAAGAGGATGCCATTAATACTTGAACTTGCAATTGAACATTTTAACTAGTAGTACAATTGTAAATCAAAGTGTAAAGTAAAAAAAACAAGTTGCACACCCAGGGGACAAATATGAGACTGAAAAGTCCTGGATCCCCAAGAAACATTGTAGCAACAAGATAAGAAGCTGGCACTAGCAAGAGTGGTTTACTGTCCCAACTCCAGTACGTGCACGAGGTCATACATGATCCAAACATCATTATCTGTACTGTAAATGTAACTTCCAATTGTAACAGGGAGAACTTCAAAAAGGTACGAAAAAGAGGTTGTTTATTTATTCTAAAAGCTCTCTGCTGTGAGTTCATAGAGGAATGGTACTTTTCTTCAATATTATAAATTGCAACATTGTCTTTGCTTTTACTGTTTCGCATTATGAATTGTCATTGTCAATACTGTAGATAGACCTTTTTTTACTTTGTTTAGGAAAACTAAATTGAGCAGTGGCTTGGATTTATCTTGTTACCTTTTTTCAACAGACTCCATGAGAACAGTTCCGTCATCATCTGCTGAATGTTATAAAACAATGGTATTAAGTGCATGACTTTGTACCTGCCACCTATATTTACTGCCTGTCTCTTATGTTTTTCAAAAGTAGTATTCAGTACTACTAAATGCCTGAGGAATTTGCCGCTTGTTGTTGGTGGATTTCTCATTCTTCAACTCATTGAGCAACTAAATTAAAAGGCTTTAATCTGATCATTTTACAATCTTGCCTTTACATTTACATTTAATTTATAGTCTACCCCCGACTAGTCTACAAGTTACAGATCTATCAGACTTAACTTCTCACTACTTCTATGCATTACTTTAACTTATTTATTTGTAGTATTAAACCTTTTTTGTGTCTTCTTCTCTTTCTTCGTCTGGGACACTTTTCCATCGTCTTCATTTCATTTCTTTTTTTCTGTAGCTCTTGGAATTTCTAAAAATAAGTACAACCACAGTATAACAAAACCCGACATTTATGATAGTTTATTGTATCAATGTATCGTAACGTAACAGCAAAGAGTGAAACATAAAGTGAACTACACTTCACTCAGGCTATCAAATGAGTGTGCAGTCGTTACGAACATTAGGAACCTTTTTACTGTATATTATAACAAGTTTAAGTAGGCCTACTTGCGACCATGGCTGGTGGTATGGGGTGGGAAAAGGCAAGCACTTTCACCTGATGTATGTTCCCCCTTAAACACTTAGGCTTCGTTAAAGCAATACAGTTGGCAAAGGAAAGCGACCTACTTGCCACATTTGCGGGGAAATTCCAGGTAAACTGCAGGTCGGTGAAACATTTTGCACAACCGGAGGATTATCTATATTGTCTGAAGACACACATTTATCCCCAACCTCCCCTTTGTTGTCACAGCCCTTCGAATCATCCTCATAGACATCGTCCGCTGGTTCATCTGAACTGAGTTCAACATCTGACAAACCTTTCGGCAGAAGACCGCTGTACATATTTCGCGTTTACGATATACCATGAGGTTATACGCCAATTTAATAATTCATAGATTTCTAGTTAACGTTGATTAGCGAAACATTTGGTCAACAATTGTGCAGTAATCACATGGATGGAATGAGCTATCATTTCCGGGTAAACAGTGTGACGTAGTTAGAATTTAACCAATTAGAGAAATTCTTACAATAGTGTGCCAGAGTCTACGAAACCGGTGCTTCAATTGGCTGTTACACAGCTACGTCTACTAACGTTGTTATTATGCCTTTAACCAAAGAAAAGTAAGTTTAGTCAAATCATTTTTACTTATTCAGTGGGGTTCTAAGGATTGAAAGTGAAACATGTGCCATCAACCCAAGGTAAAAAGGTGCATAGCCTGTATCTTCAGTCTACTTGTACCGGCCAGTCCATGAATAACGTGAAATATTGTGAAGGCCCATACCATGTTTTCATGAAGATAAGCGTTCGCTTGTTAGTAACATTTAAAATATATTCCAGTTGCTCGAGGCATACATTATCATTAGAATGATTAGCATGCAAATCTTGTAGCCCGTAGGCATTAGCAAAGGGACATTTACCCTTAAATTGCTCTTTCACACCTGCTTACATATTAGTCATTATTTGGTTTTTAGAAAAACCTGTAATGTGCATTATTTATTTCAGAGTAGGCTTATGCAGTGTAAGTTATTTGGTATTGTTTAAATGTTGCTGCCAATAGTTTAATATTGACATTTATGCTACTAATTGTGTGATAATAAATCTGCATAATAAGACACAGACATGTTGCTACTTTGTGGATAATAAAATTATAAATATGATACAAAAGCCTAAATAACGATTTCAATAACTGAGACAAACTCAACCCTAAACATCTGAATGACCTACCACTCTCCTTGGACTCCGTTTGCCCCTTGTGAGAAACATACTCTCTCTTGCTGTTAAACACAAATTTAATGCATATTTAACTAGGCTGATCGGGTTTATAGTATCATATATTAAATGCAATTTGAACATTTGGACTCTATCTTATCCTCTAGGAACATTCAGCTAATAACTAGTGGCCTATCACTCACTCAGAATTATCATGGCTTTAATTACACATGTGACAAGTTGTTGAGCAAACAGGATTCAGAAGGTAAACTAGTGACACTCAAAATCCTGCTAATCAGAAAACTTAGTTGGCATATTGGCCGTGTATGTTATTGTCTTATTGATTACTAGACTATGTGTTCTATTTCACAGTCAAATTATGGTCTCTGAGCCTTACCTCCCTCTCCCTAAGTGCACTTTCTCTCTTTTTGAGCTCTCTCTCTCTCGCTCTTTCTCTTCTCTGGCTTGTGCTTTAGTTCATTATATCCATAATTTCTAGGTAATTTGGAGTTGGCTGTTTTAAACTTAGAGCCTCTTATTAAGTTTTGGCCATGGTGGATAAAGACAGGACTGTAAGAGCAGTGAGATAAACTAATCATCCTAAACCCCTAATTATTAGTATCTTAGTGTGACAGACTGTTTTTCGCGAAGCTAGCCAAATTGAGCCTCAAATGAGGAAAGGCATATCAGTGGAAGTGGTAATAATTTTAAGTCATCTCGATCTGGCTTGGGGTGGCAGAATTCATTAGTGCAGATTAGCACTGTGTGTACAAAGTAAATTAGATATCTAATAGCAAACGCGGAGGTCTAGGGACTCTTAATTTCCTGACGAATATAAGGGATGATGTTAAGAGGTGATTATATACAGTATATTCTGACATGTTACCGTAGAGATCTGTGTAAGCCAAACACTTTACAGTATCACCAAAGCATGACCTCTAACATACTCTATGAGCCAGTTGCTTTAAATGCTCAAAGACTGCTGCAAGGTGAAAATAATGAATACAAAAATCAGATTATTCAGTGTTACCTTGTCGGGTGACAAAAATGAGTTGTTGTTGTGAGTATACGAAATAAGTTAATTATGTGTGTAAGAAAAAGGAAAGGGAAAGAACAAGAAGATTACAAAGAATAATTTGCTGATATAATTACACCAAAATTGGGTACACACAATTGTCAATTTCGTGTATTGCTTGACCTGGGTTAGCCAGTGAAATAAATCCTCCTTCTATAGCCTTTGTTAATTTGTTTTTATCATCTCCAAGTGGTGTTTGTGCAGGCAGTTCAATTTGCATGTGTAATTCCACTGTGCAAATTGACAACAAGTAGATAATTCTCTGAAATAGGCTGGGTGCAGGCCACAGCTATCTTTCCAAGCCTATTCATTTTGAGGAACCGCTGAGGCATGAAACTCATACATCAACTATTTCCTGACAACGCTTAGGTTTATTGTCCCCTAAAATGTCATTACAGCCATTATTGATGAAGCTAATTCATTTATTAAACCATATTTACTCTGACGGAATTTGTCACGTTCTATCCATATACCGAGTATAGCTTTTGAACAATAGTGTTTCAATGAATCAAGCAAAACCATAGAAAGTTTCAAATTATTATGATTCAGTTCCTGACACACAATGGTTGAAATTCATGAAAATGCTGATGATTTATTGTTTTTATATGCTTTAGTAATAAAGTGTGTGTCCTTTCCACTGCAGTTAGCAAAAAGTATTTATGATCCCCATTTCAACCTATACAGGGCTGAAAATGATCACAACCACATTTATTAAACTGTATGGGGGTCTGATCTTTCGATTCTGACAGCTATCTTCCAAAATTAGTTACTAGACAGTGTTAGAATCCCACGGTTAACAAGTTAATAAGCCAAATATGTGTTGCACCTAGCTCCCTGGCCTGTTGATTTATGGATTTGTCAGTTTAGTGCAGCAGACTACATGACAGCGTGGATCATTTCTAATAGCAAAAGATGAAGTAGCACATTGGGGGTCATACATTTTAATGTTGCATGTTCTCTCTGGATAATTCCGTGAAGCCATTTTTCTGTATTTCTTTCTTTTGGTGCACCTGTCACCCAAAATCACTTTAAGTTGAGTTGTGTTTGAACTGTTTTACTATATTGATTTGAAGGCATGACATTTTAATTAATACTGGGTGTTAGCTGTCATATAAAGGCAGTTCTGCTGGTTGAATATGAGACAAGCGAGGGGGCAATGAAGATAAGAATAACGCACTTACTGTGAAAAGCTTGTTAAAGGGGATAACTGTGGATAGAAGAGAGACAGCTAAGGGCGGAATTTAAGGTAGCATAAAAAAGTTATATATTTACTGTATGCCTATTCTTTAACAGATGAACAAAAAAAATGACACTCAGCGTGTATTCTCTTACTACAGATTGCAGGGATATGTCCCTTCTTTTTTCGAAGAGTTGTGTGATTGCCAAAGGATCAAGAGAGGTGGCCTGCTGAGAGAGGACATGGGGTGAAATTAGGTAACTTTGTAGCACTCCATTGAACAGCAATAAGCTTTTAGGGCTTAGCCAGCATAAACACATTAAACTGATGAGATTCATCAGCACTCTTGTGTCAAATCCATTATGCCCACAGGCATATCTCAATGACAGCAAACTGAAAATTCAAGATTCCCTTCATCGCACCAACAAGCCACCATTAAATCTAAAGGAAGGAGAATATAGTTTTTCTAAGACATGCTTATACGTGTATATATATGTGGGAATTGGTCAGATGCTATATCATTATACTACATAAGTTATATAATTGAGTTATTTTACTTCAACATCAAATGCATTTTATAAACATATAAAAATAATTATGCATATCTTAAATTTGTATTGATTTTGGAAAATCTTCCACTGTATCTTTCATCTGTTATCTATTTCTTCCCAAAGATATTTTGACTTTTGAGATAGTTTTGCTTGGGGTAACCAGATCAGCATGAAATGAAGCCCAGTTTGTAACCCTACTGGAGTTAAACTCCACATATGAAATTAAACTTTTTGGTTCACATATGAATGTCAGTACGGGTCAAATCAAATGGTATAAACTGTTTTATATTGTTAAAATAGAGATGGCATATTCCCTTTTGACACAAAACATGGCAACAAACACTTCAAGGTGGACAACTAGCTTTGAAATAAGCATCTGGGTCTGTATTTACTCTTTAGGTCTATGATGGCATTACATTCTTTAATTGTTAGTTTAATTTATTTCCAACAGCGCATGTATCATTTACACCTGTGTTTCGCAGCCGTATATGAGCAAGGCCTTAATTAACCTATCATAAAATAATTCCTTTGAATGATGTACATTATTACCTGATGAATTACTTTTGACGATAACATCAAGAGTAAGAAGCTTAAATGACATCTTAAAATGCATACAGGCATGGGAAAACATTCTGTTCAACTTAGTGTAGAGCTTTCTTTGAGGGGAGAGCTTCCATTTTCAGAAAGCCTGGTGCATGCACTGTGAAGGCTAATGAATGAAAATACATAAACTTTGTGTGACACAATAAGTGTGAACAAAACATTATGCAGAACATCTTTCCCTCGACAGATTGTACAGCATGCATATCTATGTGTAGGACAGAGTGATCATATTGTAATGAAATCTGTAAACACCTAAGGATACACTGTCTGTTTCAAGACATTACAACAGAAATTAATAGTTTTAAATTACAAAGTAACCAACCAGATAAAAGATCAAATAAACACCTACATTTGCTTTGACATACAGTAGGAAATGATGAGAGCCGCACAGTGTTGCCGCAGTGTGGTGACACTGGAATAGATAGAGGCTGGGTGTCTGCTCTTGAGTACCAAGCCTCCTTTGGAACCAAGGGATCAAAAAAGCAACCTTTCACTCTCTGGGTGGTCCTACTAACCTCATAGCTAATTTCCCACCCGCTGTGTCGCTAATGCTTGTTTTTGCCTTTTATGGATTCGCGCAAAGTCACACATTTTGTTCACTCACAAACCTAAATTATATCTTGGAAAGTTCTCTAGATAAGATGTGGGATGAGATCTTTCTCAACTTATCAATTGCGTGTGTTTCAAAACATTCGGCGCAAAACAATACAGATTTTGTGATTTAAGGTTTTGCTGGAATGGAACTAGAATGGTCTAGACTAAAGGTCACCATTTTGAAATGAATTTCCAAATGAACCTATATGCACACAATACGTGTATAGGCCTATATATTAATAAAGAACATGAAGTTGTTTGTGCTACCACAGCATCTACAGTTATATCACCAGCCTCCATATTGTATAGCAACCGTATGTCACAGTTGTGAACTCTCTTTAAGTTGATTCTTTAGCAGCCAGTCTTATTCGAAGTTTATTCACAGATCAAGTGTTTAGTCAACTGTTGCTTTGATTTAAGAATGAGAAGTGAAAGTTTTTAAAGATTACAAACAGTTTGTCAAAAGGGGGCATTGGTACTGCATAAATTAGTAATGCCCTTTGTTAGCAGAAGATTTCATTATCTCATCTGTATTTTTGCTGATGCGGTTTGCTGCTTAAGTCCTGTAATGTAACATGAAAATGGAGATGCTTTCCATTAAGTCGGACGTTTTTCTATGAATTTGGTTTATTTGTGATGCAGTAAGACACTTTTCTTTTCTTTTCTTCCTCAAAAGCCGAGCCTGCTAATTGAACTCATCTGCAGCTAGGTTTTCAGGTGAGCTCTCCATCACTGTGCAAGGAGAGGACAAAGAGCCCCAGAATCTCCTGCCTTTGGAGAAAGTGAGGGAGAAAGTGAGGGAGAGCAATGCCTTTCCTCCCTCATTACACTGCTGTCATTTACTCTTCATCCCCCGTACTCTTTAGTGGCATTAAGACGGGATGTAAATTTGACAGTTAACGCTGTTAGAAAATGGCTGGTTCAAGAAGGGCAGGAATTAGAGATGGGCATTAGGCACTGATAAGCCCCTTTCCTCCGCCGCCGCGGCTGCTTAACATTCATGGGAAAGTCATCATCAAACAACGTTATCGCAGCACTGTTGACGGCTGAGGAACATCATCACTATGATAATTTTTTTTATAGCTGTGAGCCAAAAAAGCACTCTTTTATTTCAGCGGTTTGTTAATGAGATAGCAGCTTGTTGGTATGGGCAATGCAAACTTGCCACTCTCCAGCATTTGTTTGAGCCCCTCCTCCCACCTACTCCCCCTTCACACTGTTTAATGTTGCAGGGGGGACATTTTTATGTACTCCAATAGAAGTGTTCTGTGTACATTGCTGAAGGAGTGCCTTCATGTGTACCTTTACAGATCAGTCACTCAAAGACGGGAAAACATGTTGATATCAACAAACAGCCCAATGGCTGGCACCTGTCAATCACCTGGGGTTCTCAAAGGTACTGTACAAGTCAATGTTAAATGTATTAATGATCATTGGTTGGTTTACTATTAAAATATAGATGATCCTAAAACCTGTTTAGATTTAAGATTTGTAAATATCGATTTCCTTCATTCAGAGATAAAATACCGCACATGATTGCAAACATGCAACTTTTGCAATAGCAGGGGAATAAAGCTTTACTCTTAACTTATGTTTTGAACTTATGTATAATATATTACTTTTCGAAAATGAACATAGCAACAACCTCATTTAAATTTTATCCCAAACTACTTGATAGTGGTGTGATCCATCACCAGTAGAACAATTCTAAAAGTGCATACGTTTCCAACCCAAAGCACATCACTTTTGGATATACTGTGAATTGTTAATACCAAAATCTGATTTAGTTTTTATTTTTGCTTGATTGGTTTAGCGGAGATTTGATCTTTCAAAATCCCTGCCGGGAGTCTGCAAAACCTCTCTAACTTGCTTCAATTAGGCTACTTAAAAACTTCCAGAATTTCCATTGTAGTTGTTTCATAGCGATAATGTGTACTGTTGGCCATATTGTTTTGCATATGGAATTTTTACTTGATTGGTCTCTTTGGTCTATCTCTTAACATATAGCATAGAAGGAAAATAGTTATGGAACTCAATGGTGCATCATGGGACAAATTGTCTTTGTAATCGCCTATACTTTAGTCAAAGCTGTGCAAAGGGTATAGTGATTCTTTGCTATTTTCCTTTGCCTTTCATCTAAAGTAACTGAAAGCAGTTATTTTGTTTTGTTTATGGGCCTTCACCTATTTGCAAAATGTTTCCTTCTAGCATTTTAGAAACTCATGTTTGACAGGTGCATAGGCAAGTTCATGGTTTCATCCTGCTTATTGAGGAATACATATTTCACATGAGGCTGCACTTCAGGCTTTTGTCATGAAAGCCTTTCAAATGAACTAAAAACGAGGGAGGAGAGAAAATAAATCCATTTGGAGTTGTGTTATGCAAAATCAACTCAGTGATAGTTATTTGTGCTGTATTTCTGACCTTTACTGACATAATCATTACATCATACTTCAAATCTATAAATTTCTGTAGGTTTTAAACCAATAAACGTTTGTTTTATCAATTCAGATCCTTTTTTATCTTTAATCTCGTACATTCCCTTCTGTTTTTCACTCATTAAATTCTCTTAATTTTGTCTTTGCAACTGGTTTTAGTATTGGTGGGTTGTGAATGGATGATTTTATATTTAAATAGCTCTGACTCTTTTTTTTAGGTCACTATACAAATCCATTTGGGGAAGCACAAATAATCTCACTTTTGTAGTCATTCATGGTGACCTGTTTTTTTTTTGGGGAGGGGGGGTTGTTTGTCAAATTTTAGAGCTGAGCCTAGAGCTTGGTGACCTATTGACTGAAGTAAGCAGCTACATCACTATTTTTGACCCCAAATACTCTAGCTTCGTCTCAAGTACGCATTATGGCAAGTATTCCATTATTGTCAAATAATTGTCACCTGGGCAGGTCTGACAACAAACGTATGTCAACAGTAGAAGGATTATGTTTGGTGAACTTTAAAAGACTTCAGTGAGCAGCTTTTCAAAATGAGTTTATTAAGATTATCTTTTACTGAATGTTATGCTACATTCATATTAATTGAAGACCGAATAACGATGACATATTGCATCAAACAGGCAGCACAAGCACAAATATTTGGCAATTTTAGAGTTAATTAATGCATTTTTTAAAATATGTTGATTATGTTCATAAACCCACTATGTTATGTGTTGTAGGTTATCATTTACTGGCAGGTTGTATGAGAACTAGCTGTAGCTGTTGTAATGTGTATTTTATTATTGGTAATTACTAGGTATTTTTGTTTAATTAAACTGATACTGTTATTAGGTGAACTGTTTCAACAGAAACAAATCCACTTTTTCAATACAATAAAAATGGTTACATGAAAGAAATAAAGTAGAGAAGCAAGGAGTATTCAACCTAACGAAGTGTATTACACACATATTAAAGTAATTTTCACTTTGCCTCCCAGACCTGACCCAAAACACTTTTAAGTTCTTATTGTACTCAGGTATATGTTATTTTTTTTCGTGTGTTAACTTTGAAGTAAGAGCCGAGAACACATAGGTAGAGAGGGGGTGGCATCAAATAATCAGCAACTTCAAAAAGCATGCTGCCACTTAGCAATCCCAAAGCTAATGTCCCCGAGACATTCAGAATGGAAATTATTCAAACTCATTTAGTGGCAGCAAATTGGTCTAAGTTCAATCAGAAAACAGACTGACACTGAACAAGAAGTGCAGCCTAATTATACTTGTTTGTCAAATGAAAATTTCATTTGGGCAGAAATGAAACCTTCCAGCAACTTCTTTTAAGGTGAGCTTCTAGTTGTATTATCAGCTAAATGCAGTAAAATCCATAATCATACGATGATAATGAAAATGGAGCCAATGTTAACATTCAGGCTTCCATTGCTTGGGGCTAAAGGCGATAAAAATTAAGTACCATAGTCCTCTGCCAGGCACGCTGACACCCGGGCTGGTCTTTAGCCTCTTAGATGCGTTTTTGCATTTTAAAAACTTTATCAAAGCACTGTTGCAATGTGGAAAATGTCAACGTGAAATGCACTGTAGGCAAATTGGAATTTCATTAATTGTAAAATTATTGCTTTTGACTGATGTACTTCTATGCTTGTTAAGAACCGGGGAGTGGAACGTTCAGCTGTCTGGTAGCTCTCGCTTCAGCCTGTTCCATGCCATTTGCTGAAAGTTAAGAGATCTGCTTTCCGACTAAAATCAAAACATGAAGTAGCTTACATTTTAGAAAGTGCACCATATCTTGGCAGTACCTTTTAGAATCACTCTCTCAATTGCCCAAATTATACCTGAAGATCAACAGATCATAATGACCTGAGGAGGGACAATGGACTTGTTAACAAGCATGTCTACATGTCTACCATTTTATTTTGTTGTAAACTCAGCTACTGGTCAACTTGGATGTATACCAATAGTTTTGAAAATTCCCTGTGTCTTCTCAGTGTCAGGCTAGAGTTTAAATGTATCATAGAGCTTCGATCAACAATGTTCTGACGGGACTCTTGAGTACCAATTACAACGGGGTCTTACAGATCCCACTGTGTCTTGGTATCAGAGATAGATAGGCCTACCACTCAGTTAAGCTATTAGCTCTCAGAGACTGGCACTAACTGGCACGCCAGGTTGTGATTATTGATTCACCTTGTAATCCTCTCAGTGTCAATGTTGTCGAAGATGGGGGAGTAAATGGGATGATGTGTCAAGTCCAATACTTGTATTGACTTCAAATGGAGTCAGTACCTTTATTTGATTGTTATTTGAAT
>JAVQIZ010114155.1:2500-12633 GCA_036023535.2 Galaxias brevipinnis
CACAGGGGGAATACTAAGAAAGAGTGACTCAGCCAAATAGAGTGAGAGGGCAGGTGAGAGAGGGAGGGCTGAATCACTTTTCATCCCTCCAAGAAAGAGGGAGTGGGAAAGACCATCTTGGTCATTTCTTATAAAAAATAAAAAAAAAAGGTGTTTTCGCCCAGTGACGCTGAAACACTCTGGTGGGTCGTATGTCATTGAGATTCACATGTCACTGGTGGCGGCAGCAACGACAATGCTGATGAATCCCTCCACCATGTGGGTGTTGTGTAATCAGATGGGGGTGTGTAATCTCCATGGCTCATATCCTAAACATTCATAAAAGTCAACACGCTCGACTCACCATCAGAACTTGAAGAATGGGTGCTCGGTCCCAACTACATACTGTATGTACATATACAATGATAAAAAGAAACTAGAGCTGCACCTCAAATATAATTACATTTAAAATGTATATTTGGAGTGCTGTTCTAGATTGTCTCTATCATATCATAAACATGCCTTACAGAAGACAATGTGTTGTGTCTACATCCAGCCATTCACTGTGCTCCTCACTGAAACCCTCTTGTGTGTCTGTCTCTTTATGCCTGCACCTCTCTGTGTCTCACCTCTCCCTCTCCCCTTGGGTCCCTCGTCGCCTGCCTGCAGGCGAGCTCGCTTCAAGCGCTCCAACAGCGTGACGGCCAGCGTGCAGGCCGACCTTGACCCCGAGGTCTTCCCAGGGCTGGCTATGGTGGTGCCCACCCAGGACAAGAGCCTGCAGTTCGGCTGCTCCTTCCAGAGGCACTCCTCGGAGCCCGAATCGGCCGGCCAGTACGCCGAGTACCACCGCACTGTCCACACCCAGGGAGAGTGGGCTTACAGAGAGGTACTGGCCTTACCACCTCCATCCACTAGGTGGAGCACTTCCTCACTCTTAGTCTGTAACTGAGAGGCACAAGCCTTGTATCCAAACAGTCTGCAATGGTAGTCTATATACACATGAACACATGAACAACATGTTTTTTAAAATATTTTCTTTGACACAAATTGGCAGTCCAATTTTGTAGAATACGCCAGCTAAGGGTAGTGACATTAAAATAACTTCTGTTTAACCCTACGCCTCCACACACACTGTACTGTACGGGGTGTTACTTGTGCCTGGTCTTCCATCAGGACTATCTCCAGGGGGGCTACCAAACGGACTCCTGCCCCGCCGACCCCCGGCCCCACCAGCACCCCCACCTGCCCCCTCGCGCTCACTCCCCACTGCCCCTCGCCTCGGAGCGGGCCTGGGCCGGCACCCCCTCCCTGGAGGGCCCTCGCAGCCTGCCCGACTCTGGGCGGACCTCCCCCTGCGTGCGGGACGGGGAGTTCTTCCTGCGGCTGCTTCAGGTGGAGGTGGAGCGGATGGAGGGATGGTGCCAGAACATGGAGAGAGAGGCGGAGGAGAACGAGCTCGCAGAAGAGAGTGAGTGTGGAGAGAGAGAGAGGATTGAAAGACAAACCATGGCGAGATGAAGTTGTATGTGGTTACACTGCATGGTGTTGCCATTTTGCGTGTGCACTTTGTTATGTGTGCCTGGATGAAATTGTACTTCCTGCTTCCTTCTCCGTGTGTGACACGTTTCCTCTTCCTGTGCGTTCGCCAGTCCTGGAGCTGATTCGTAATGCGGTGATTAGTGCCCAGATACTCATGTCTCAGAAGGTTCAGCAGTTCTTCCGTCTGTGCCAACAAAGTGTGGTGAGTTTGAGCTCGAAACGGAAAGCTGTGTAGAATGTAGGTGATAGAGTCATATCTCATAATGCTATTATAGGATATTATTACGGGATATTATAACGGGAAGCGGTGAGGGACACGATTCCTCTAACTGATTCTCGCTTGCACTTTTTTCTTTATGCTTTCATGAGCGATAATTATGCCTACCCCCGTCCCTCTTCTCCCCTGTCATCCTCCTCCTCCTCCTCCCCCTCCTCCTCCTCACCCTTGTAGGACCCATCAGCGTACCCCCAGCCCAGCTCTCAGGACCTGGCAGGCCTCTGGGACCTGCTTCAAATCAACATGGAGGACGTCAGGGTCAAGTTCCAGGACCTCCAGAGGCTCAAGGACTCTGGCTGGAGGCTCCTGCCCGATAAAAAGGTGAGCGGCGGGGGCGGGCTGCGAGCCCTGAACCCCCCGCAGTCATACCCCGGAGCCAAAATGGCTGTGTGCAGGAGAATAGCGCAGATGGTGCAGCCTTTGATGCCTGCTCCAGGCTGTGAAGCTGCAGAGCAGCAAAAGTAACGGAAAGCGACTTCATAGTCAAAATGGCTTTAAATATCTGTGAATGTGCAGAAGAACAATATTTAACGACGTTTACTCGTATGCTGACTTGTCGACAAAACCATTGCACCGGAGAATTAAGAACGCTGAACTGGTGTTAAGTGTATTTATGCTAATATTGCAGGATTCTACAAAAAAAGGAGCCACTGCTGTCAGCTAACAGCTATGAATAATCCCTAACACTTATTTCTCTTTCCTTTTTTTCCTCTCTTTTTTCTCTTCACTCTGTTCTCTGCCATTGTCCTTGTGCCATTCCATGCTGGGATAATTCTATTTTCGGGGATATTCTGTTTTTCAAATTTTTTCTTCCATCCTAAATATGATTCTGCCTGAATGGACACGCCCATAATCAACCTGACCTGTCCCCTCCTGATTGTTTTGCACTTTGAACCCCCTGTATGTCCTGCCAACCCTATACATCACACATCCTCAAAACATTTACATCTCTTCCATCCACGCCCTATTTACACCCCAACCACCCTCCCTTCTATAGGAGGACAAGAACAAGCTCCCTCCACCCTTACCAAAGAAGCCAGCCGGGGGGGTGAGCGGCAGCCTGCGGGCGGACAGTGTAGGGGACGGAGTAGGAGGAGGAGGAGGCGGAGGCGGTGGGGGGCTGGTGGTGCCTCGAGCAGGGCCAGGCGGCGTGCGTGCCCTGCCTGTCCGGGAGAAGTCTCTGGACCTGGGCGACCGGCAGCGGACGGAGGCGCGGAGGAGGCTGCTGCAGACCAAGCGCACGGCCTCCTTCAGGCAGAACTCGGCCACGGAGAGCGCCGACAGCATCGAGATCTACATCCCCGAGGCCCAGACACGCCTCTGAAAGCAGCCGGACGGAGCCCCCGGCCGGCCACAGGGGCCAGCAGCAGATTTACCTCTCGACTCTCTCTCTCTGTCTCTGAGCCTGCGCTAGAGCGTCCTCCTGGCACTATCAACGTCCCTCACCCACCACTCATTCCGCAGTCTCGCCACCGCCTCTGACTCCATGCTCCGTCATTGCTCACTCTCGACGGAGGCGAGGCGAGCAGCAGCAGCAGCAGCAGCAGCAGCCATTTTGTTTCCCGACACTTTTGAATCATCACATATCCTTACAGAGAAGCCCGGAGCCAAAATGGTAGCGTGTGGATTATAGTTGCAGATGGCAACTCCTGGAGACTCTCTCCTTTTTCCAACTGACAGTAGATTTGGGCAGGAGAAGGGAGGCTTCTTTTTTATGAAACAGTAGTCAGTGGAGGGTGAAGTCACGCAGTAGCATGCCTGAGCGTGTCCGCCCGACTCCATTCCTTTACAGGAAATAAGGGCTTCGCAGGCACAAACCCAGAGTATGTGAGAGGAAAACAGAGCACCACTCAATATGGAGGCTGAGCAAACATCCATTGAATGCTCAATGACATGCACTCTAGACCCTGGAGTGCACCATATACAGTACAGCCAGAAGTCTCCATATAGGCAATTCTGATATGTGTCCAAACACACACATGCGAAATGCACAAGCGGAGAGTTTTGGCAAGGCATCTTTTCTGTAATAATTCATATGAAAATACCCAGTAGAGTGACGGCTAAAGGCCGCCTGAAATACATTTTCAGCCTATATTCCACTGCAGTTTCATCTTTTTCTATGAGCCCATCCACCTAGCGTCCCCCCTAGCCTATGTATCCAAACTATATCCTCGGTTTCATGGCTAGGCTGTTTAAAGGAGTGAGTGTCTTTGTACATACGTTTGCGCGTTCGTGTTAGCCAGAGGGAGCTTTGTAGAGTAGCGCGGCAGACGTTGACAGCCGGAGAGCACTGCGGCTCAAACCCCAAGCTGTTGACTTTTCATTGATTCTTTCTGAACTCAAAGGGTTTGTGGTGGGTGAGGGAGTGCTTTCCAGCTACGTCTTACAGTCACCGCCTGGCTTTATTTTCACTGTGACCCTATAGCACCACCTTCTGGACAAACCAAGGAACCCCCTCGACGTCCTTATTGCTTTTCCTGGGCCAATAGACTGAATGTTGCGTGTCATTTTCTTTTTAATAATAGCCATGAACATAGGCCAAGCATATTTCTTTTGTTTATGCCTTTGGTAATCTGTCAGGGTAGATTGTTTTAATGAAATGATTAGTGGGTGGGTCCCTTTTCTCTACTTGACTGTGGTTGTTCCCATAGATCAGGCAGTGGATTATTTAGCAGAAAAACATCAGTTACCACAAAGCTGCCAAAGTCTTAGAATGATGTTCTTGTCTCCAAACTTGAATCTGACGTACTCTTCTGAGGTGTACAAGACAAAGCCCTTCATTTCACACCCCAGCGATTGAGAAAGGGATGATCTCTTGCTGAGGAAGATAAAACAAAGGCGGGTGCTTTGTTATGCATCTTTGCTACGCTCTCTCTGTTTCCCCCTTCTCTCTCTCTCCTCCTCTCTCTCTATCTCTCTCTAGCTCTTTTTTCTTGTTCAGTGTGTAGCCAATAAATCCACTCTGGTCCTCTCCAATCATCCTCCAAGGACCACATCAGAAAAGCGCATTCATCTCAAAATCCCACTGGAAAAGGGGATAGAACTAGACAATAGGCTGATGGAGTGAGCTAGTGAGTGAGTGAGTGAGTGACTGAGAGAGTGAGTGACTGAGTGTCTTAAGTGACTGAGTGTTAATATCACATGGTGCACTTGCAGTAAATAATTTAATTATTGATGGATTTGTTGCCCTAGAAAAGAGTGTTCTAGTTACCTTTTCTGCTTTTATAATGTATAGAAAAGCACTATTACGTGGTGCTCTCTCTCTTAACAAATGTAGCATGGTCATAAAATACTTGATAATGTCTATATCTAGGACGAAAAGAAAATAAGTCCAAGACAGGTGTTAGGTTTGTATGTGTGAGTATGTGTTTTGAAACTAAAGTTGCCATCACTAAAGTGGCATAGCGAAGACGCCCTATGAATAATGAAGATCAACATCTCCGTTTTGAGAATTTACAAGAATCTTAAGCATGACCTGGCTTTTCTTTTCTAATATTTGAAATGAAATGAGCTGAAAATTTAATATTTTCCTGGAAGATGTATATTTTATATTGTTATTTACATTTCTAGATCAATAGAGATTAATGCGTACGCTATACACAAAGGACATATAATAATGATGTGAAATAGAATTGTACTATAAAATATTAGCATCGTGTTATACAGATGTATGTGACATATCCAGATTAGGAGAGTTTGTGTTTTGAATATGGGACACTGGGTCACGTTCACAGGGTAACAACGGCAGGAGCGATTAGCCAAATATGGTCTTTCTTCCTGCTCTGTCTATATCATTGAGCAACTGTTGTGCTCCTCCTCGACTCTCTTTCTTCTTTATCTTTAGAACCAACTACATGTGCCTAACCAGCTCTGTGTGGGGGTGTTCTTTGAAAACAGTTTGTATACAACGAGAAGTGTCACACAAATATGTACATACAAATGAGACAACATTTAATAGCTTAATCATTAACTTGAAGTACCCCGCTTTCCTTAATCACAATCACTGGCACGCTCAGTACACACGTGGTTGTAAAGAACAATCGGATGCTTAAAGCTCTTAACAGTTTTATAAATGTCCTGCATGCTTTCTTAAGTGATCTCCCCAGAAACTCATGGGAATATGTATCCTCCTTTAAACCATACATTAACCAGGCCATCTACAATCATTTCTGCTCATTTGTTTTTCAGGACCGACTTTGGTTCCTTGTTGATTGACCACATCACATCAAGTATACCCTTGATGAGCCACGTGGATTTATTCACATTTCTCCTTTACACAAAAAGGCTCTACTGTGTTTGGAGCCTTGCACTGTTACCTCTATGAGTATATATATATATATATATATATATATATATATATATATATATATATATATATATACATCCATCCATATTCCACAGTACCTACATGGAGCACAACCCTCCCTCCCTTACATGTTGTCTTTCTGAATAATGAATTGGAAAACATACTTGGAAAATGATCAAATATAAACTAGTTGTATTTGTTCTCAGAAGCTGATGGTGCATGTTTGATGATTGAGATACAGTAAACGCAAATTCAAATTGCACTTATCTCCTGGCCCTCAAGCTTTCCTACAGAGACGCTTCGTGTTCAAATTATACACATTCATACAAGCCGAGATTAACAGAAAGAATGCCAAAAAGCTGGTTCGTTCATCAAGTCGGGACTTGCGGGTTTCCTGTGCTTTGTGTGCACAATCTCGGAAGTGGAACTGGAATATGACGCTGGAAAGAAGGCCTTGGAACCCAGAGAGTGATCAAATATTTACCCACCAAGGATATTTTAAGCCTCTGACATTCTTTCTTCACTTGGCATGTTGGAAACGACTCCATGCTGCATCAATATCTCATGGAGATGTCCATGGAAGCAGCTTCCATAAGGGACTGTGCAGAGTGCTTTCTAAAGTGAAATGATCTTTCTAAAGTGAAAGATCAAAACAAGGCCAGTAGTCCTGATTAGGTGCAATTGTATATACGTATTGTTGTTCCAAATATCTCCAAATTTCACTTTCTGTGATTACAGTCTTGAGTTAGCATAGCATTCTCTTATCCTAACTCTTGTATATCCTTAGCAGTTTTGTGTGCAGCATCTGTCCGTCTGTCTCTTTGGGTTGCTTTGCCTGACAGGTACACTTCCCCTCAGGGAAGACAGGGAAACTGCTGGACCCGGCCTGTTTTTCACCTCTGAGGCCGAGTCGTGTGAGTGGGTGTGTGTGCGAAACGGAGAAAACGCTTGTGTGTGTTTGTGTTTTTGAGTGTGCACGTGGTGTAATGTATTGCTCAGCCCCTGATGATCGCCGGAAAAATTTAAACACACTAAAAAATAATTACACCTAGGCTTTAGTCGTCAATTCACAGAATGTGGAGTGGTTTCCTGTCAGCTCAGTGACAGAACGTGAAGCCAACACTTCCAGTCAGTTCCACATTAACACCCCTAGAGGGCAGTCATGTGTCCTGTTTAATTTTCGCCTTGAATGAACAAAGCCCTAAAACCAGGGAGAGGAAAAACAGTAACTATTCCCTCACTTTACATTCCTTTGCCTGAGTTAATAAATCACTCATGTTACATTTTAATGGGTTCAAATGAAAAACATCAATAAAAAAACATATCAAAAATTCAAGAAAATCACAATCTATTAACTGTGATTAACCACATTTTTTATATATATAAAAAAAGACCCAATTGCTTTGTGCCAGCCTTGAAATGAATGAGTAGTGTTGTGTAGTGGCAGCAGCAACAGCTTTGTGCCCTGCCGTGGCAGCCCCACTGGGTTCGGAGGCAAGTCCCACGATGTTGGTCTCCTAATTACGAGCTAGTGAGCCAAGTGGCTGCTTGTGTGTGATTGCTCGCCCCGCTCCCTGGGGCATGGCTCTAAGCCTGACAAACATACCCAGTCGCACACATATCCACGCCCTCTGGTCCCTTTACACGGGATGATTACACTGCGGTGTCCGCCTACCCCGTACCTAGGCTCCCATCTGTGCCTTCACCGAGGCCGGTCGGCTGTTGCACCTGATCCTGCTGGTGTGGTGGACTCCCTGTCTGTGAGTCTCTCCCTGCCCTGGTTTTAGCTAAGCTGCACTGCATCACTGAATCAAAGCAAGACTAAGGAATACAGAAAAATGTAGACATAGTAGCAAGGGCCCCAAATGTTTCTCCAGTGCTCACAGCAGAACAGAGCTTAATCACTGATATATGAGAGAGAGGTGAAAAATACAAGACTGGGTTTATCTCAATCAAGTTTTTCTTTACATTTTGGTTTCGAAGTGGTTTCTGTAACAGTACATACTGTATGAAACAGATTGATTCATACTGTACTATACAGGATATAGAATGTGACAAGATGATAAGCAACACAACTACAGTAGAAGTGAATAATTAGACAGCATCTGCTATTTTTGTCTGGTGGTAGCAGGTTCTACTTTCTCAAGTACATATGCAGTAGTACGTGGTTAATATTGACAAAAGCAACAATTCTTCTACCTCAGAAAAAGGGGCCCTGGAAAGAAACATTGAATGTGAGTTTTTTTTGTCCCTCGCTTCTCAGAGGTGGTGGGCGTGGAATGTCGCAGAAAGTCCACCATGGAGAATGTCTTATGTAGCCTTCCTCCCTCTTTCCCTTCCTCTCTCTCTCTTTCTCCCTCTCTCTCTCTCTCTCTCTCTCTCTGTCTCCCTCTCTCTTTCTCTCTCTCTTTTTCCCTCTCTCTCTCTCTCTCTCTCTCTCTTCCTCCCTCTTTCCCTTCCTCTCTCTCTCTCTTTTCCTCACTCTCTCTCTCTTTCTCTCTCTCTCGCTCTCTCTCTCTCTCTCTATCTATCTCTCTCTCTCTCTCTCTCTCTCTCTCTCTATCTCTCTCTCTCTCTCTCTCTCTCTCTCTCTTCCTCACACTCCTGCTCCGATGTCTATCCAACATAAAAAGCTATTAATAGAACCCCCTGCTCTCTATCTCTCCCTCCCTTTAAAACGGCGGAGCGCATGTACCCCTGCATTTAAAGGATGAACGAGCTGAAAATGCCAGGAGGCTTCGAAATGTCCTCCACGCTGAGCCGACGGCTACAAAGAATCTGTGCTAAGAATAACCACAAAGAGCTCTTTGATCGATTCACAGCTCTTTGTATCGGCACATGACTATCTCCTCTCCTCTGCTAAAATTATAACACAAATCATTGTTTAAAACAACTAAAAGGCTCACAAGCTTTAACATTATGTGTGGGAACAATCATGAACAGTGTTGTTTCCAGTAAACGTTTAAAATAGACCAGTATTCCTGTCTTTAAATGCACCCCTTTCGTTGCCATTATCACAATGTTGTTAAGAAAGGCTATTTTAAGCTCACTGTCTGGCAATGGTTTACCATGTATTTGTATTATCTGGTTTAGATGCTATACTGCATCGTGTTGTCTCAGTGCCTGTAGTGGCAATAAAGTTTAATCTAATCTAATGTCATGTGCTATCCAAGATTTTTATATGAATTACATTCTTCTATAATTGAATTGCAAAAGTGTTAAATAAAAGCTATACAACTTGCTTAAACTGTAAAGTGAATAACCAGCAAGGATTTGCTGCATCTTGTATCATGAATGAAATACCTAAGTTCCATATCAACATGCACTGCTGAAATGCTTTATCCAGAAAAGTAAAACTTACACAGGGAAAACACAACAAACACACTTTTGGTTGATCAAGTTATTATTGTCTTCATTATTGATATTACTTTGCCATGGTTATGAATGTTTGGAGGATTATACACATTTTAGTTTGACCTTTTTTTATCTCGTCCATAGATTGTCCATCTTTATCTTTTAAAGTGCAGTGTTATACTACTTTTTAAGTCAGACATCATACAGTAGAACAGAACATGTTCCTCCGTTCTGTAATCCATTGCTGTTATGTACATCATGTTACTCACGTTTCTTTTCATAGAAAGAAAATCATATCCATTTTATCAAAGTCGATAGACGTTGTGTGAGGCCACCAAAGAATCGAGGCGTGGTGAGCAGCTGAACATGTTCTAGTGAACATCACGCTTTCAAGCCAAATAAACACTCCCGTTCAAAATCACACAAGCATATAAATTGCATATTGATCAGATAATTTTCTCACAGGAGTCCCAAGCTAATGTCAATTAGCACCATCAAGTGTTTGACTTTTACTGAGATTCTGTGTAAAAGCAGATTAGCCATGTCTTTGGACTCACAGTTCAAGCAATTCAAACAAACCCTATTACTCTGAATAAAATGTCATATATATTCATATATATATATATATATATATATATATATATATATATATATATATATATATATATATATGTG
>JAVQIZ010114169.1:0-14463 GCA_036023535.2 Galaxias brevipinnis
GACTGGCGACCTGTCCAGGGTGTACCCCGCCTCTCGCCCTGTGTCGGCTGGGATAGGCTCCAGCCCCCCCGCGACCCTGCATAGGATAAGCGGTATAGCTAATGGATGGATGGATATTAGATAAGTAGTCGGCTTGACTCATGAGTTTAGAGTAGACCTATAGAAATCAGAAACCTACCAAGTGCAATGCTTGTTAGAAAATAATGTTTTCCACTAAGACACCAGTCACAGTTTTGTCAATAGCTGGCACAAAATTTGACAGAGGCTGCCGGTTTCTAAATCTATAAGAAGGAAAAACCCTGACTGCATCTAGTGTTCCATGGAAATCCAGTTTCTTCTTTGTCTTTGACTTAATTGCGATGCCTCAACGTACATGAGGCAAATAAACGTATTTTCGAAATCGATTTCAATCGACTAGTCGACGAGTCGCCCCAGCAGGAGAGATTTATCTTCTTTACTTAACCAAAAACATACTTTACACGAACAAAGCACTAAATCGTATATCTAGCCCTCAGGCATCAGAAAACAATCATAGCACAACAGAACTGTGCTATCAACAGGTGCATCACTTAACCCAGTGTGCAGCCATAACACCCCCCTTATTAGCCAAAGTTTCATAGTTCCATTTTCCTCATGCTAAGATAATAATTAGCAAGCCAAAACTGTTATAATCACGACGTAATTAAAGAATTTGCATTTTGGATTGGTTTTGGAACATGATAGGTAAGCCGTGTAGACATTTTGCTTAACTTGACTTTACTTACAATGTAGTTAAACGGAATGTGTAAAAAGAAGACATGTAGCCACTGATGACTTTGCATCAAAGAAATCTAGGAAACAGACATTCTGATGATGAACACATCCCTCAGACACATGAGCACACAGCACACTTTACTGAGACGCAGTTTTTTTTAAAGTTTATTGTTATTTGTTTACATTTTAATTACTTGATTTCTGTTTATATTTATTTGTATTTATTTTTGTCATTTTCTTTGTTACATTATACACTTTGATTTGTTATTATTCTCGGAACATGTTCTAGTTAAAGTATTTACTGTTTTTATATATTGCTAATTAAAAGCTTTATTGATAATAAAGTATGCCTAGTAGTCGTTCTTTTTCATTCAGGGAAATTAAAATGACTTATGTTTGGGTTTGGGAGGCCCTTACTGTAAGATGTCGCTTAGGGCCCAAAATGTTCAGAAACGGCCCTGGTCGCTACATCATGGGAACGTTAACCCACTCAAAAGTAGACGTTAACTTATGTGTACAATCCTGTTTCGGGTAATTTCGCAGACCAACGCGTATCGTGCCACAGCAGGCCTATATTGTAGTGATTGCGGTTCTTTTTGAACGGCTCTTTTCAGTGAACGTAGGGTACCGCATCACCTCGATAAAAGAGCCGTTCTTTTGGCTCCCTAAGTAAGCTTTTTTTTGGTAGCACTGCTCAAAGTCAGATTCTCTGCCTTGTTCCCGAGTGTCAAGTGACAACCCCTGAACAGCTTCAATGACTGACTTTACAATACACATGCCTGCTTCATGCAAGTGTCCAGCAGGGTATATTCAGTTTTTTTTTTTTAATATGAATTGCCCACAAATACAGTTGCAACTGATATGGCAAGGCCATTTTCTAGCATGGCAGAGGCCACTCCTTGGAACCGCCAGTGCAATAGCTGCGTGCATGCGTGCGTGTTTGTGGAGCGCAAATTAGCTACTACTCCAGCAGATGGCAGTCGCTGCACAGACAGGTCAACATGGTCAGTGTGAGCATACACAGAAAATATGAATAATCTACATAACTGTAGCATAGACTGCTAGGTACGTATTTGCCCAAATGAGGCCTAATAGGCATGTTAGAACATTTACTGGAACTAAACTGAATTACATAGTTTGTTCAAAACAAGTTTACTTATTTATTTGAGGATTTTAAGTATACTAATTCTACACTGAAAATTCTCTAAATAAGAGGGCAAATATTCAGTCAGTTTACTGGACATGTTCCCGCTTAAAAGAGGGGTTTATCGAATCCCACGGTTGTCAGTTAAACACAAACAGCTGTCAAACATCAGATTAGTACCAAATTTGCCAAATTAGTCCATTTGAGTGCGAAAATGGATCAGCTTCTAAACCATCATGCAAGCAAGCATTGGTTCATTTCTATTTGATAGGATAACCTCTGCTCTGACGAGGAAGCCCCATGTGCTGCAGTAGAGAATATAACATATCAGTTAATCAGGATTAGGATTTTCAAATGGCCTAACTAGACATGGTGTCCAATCCGCCTGTCTTTTCTATCGGTAACTAAACGTTACACTAATTATCCTAATCTAGTAGGTCTATCCAACATGCCCATATTCTACACACTAGTGAAGATGTAGGCTAGTCTGATTGTGGGCAAGATCTTTACCACAACAACAGCACCGTTTCCCACCGTCTACCATTGCTGCGAAATGAAGACTGAACGTGAATGACATGGACATGCCAAGTAGCCAATGGCAAGACCCGTTGATGTACGTATTCAGTTTATAGGCCAATGGCGTCTATCGGAAGGAGGGTCTCCCTCTATGCCTGCTGAATGAATATATATAAATTGAATATAGCCAGTTTGTATTAGTTTGAGAAACAGAATGTGAGAAACAACGGAAAGCTTCTCCACAAAAGACTGCACAAATGGAATTAGGCCTACCGACTTTGTCTTGCGCTATTTTAACGGGCCGTGTTATGGAACATGCGGAATGATTTAAGCCGAAGCAGGCGAGTGTTTTTGTTAGATTTCACTGTGCAATGGTCAATTATTTCTACAGGCTGTGTTTCACTAGGATGCATCGTATGATAACTGCGCATATACATGCATACGGAGAACGTTATAGAGCAGGGCGTCATTTATTTCGATAAGGAGTACTGCTTTTCATTTGTATACTAGAAATAAAATGACTTCTACAATGACTGGAATACGTTGCATCTCACATGTGAAAACCATTGTGAAAACCATTGCGCAGTGCAGTGAAAACGGGTTATCGTATTGTTGGTTGCGAATATAGGAAAACACAATAGTCGACTATTTTCAAATAATTTGAATAGTTCTTAGCATACAAATTAGACATTCTTAGAGGTCTCCTGTAAATGTACTCAGCTATAAGCAAGTGGTGAGGTCGCCACTCTAATAGGTACAGATGAGAGGCAAACAATATCATCAACAACTGAAGTTGACAGCACCTTGGGAAAAGGATGGTGGTTATGGAAGGAAGCTTAAAACCTACAGGAATCATACCAAGATAATAGCACAGCCGGGAATCGTGATGAAAGTGCTACGCAGGAAGAGGATTGTGCTATTTATTGCGTATTTTTTACTGCTGGTCCTTACCATGCTAAACTTGGCCAACTATAAATGGACTAAAGAGCCCCAGCAGTGTAATCACCAGATGAGAAGCACCACTTATCAAAGTAGATCTGATATCCGCTTCCTGTACAGACCCTCTCTGGCTAAAAAGAGGCAGCTGGTCTATGTCCTGACCACCTGGAGGTCGGGCTCCTCCTTTTTTGGGGAGCTGTTTAACTTAAATCCTGAAGTGTTCTTCTTGTACGAGCCAATGTGGCACATCTGGCAGAAACTGTACCCAGGTGATGCAGTGTCTTTACAAGGAGCAGCCAGGGACATGCTAAGCTCCTTGTACCACTGTGATCTCTCTGTTTTCCAGTTGTATAACAGCCCCGGGGGGAAAAACTTCACTTCCCTCGGACTCTTTGCGGCAACTCGCAATAAAGTGATATGCTCCTACCCACTCTGTTCGGCCTATAGGAAAGATGTGGTAGGGATGGTGGACGAAAAGGTGTGTAAAAAGTGCCCCCCTCAAAGCCTTAGACTATTGGAGGAGGAGTGCCTCAAATACAACACCATTGTTATTAAAGGGGTACGCATTCTGGACGTGAATGTTTTAGCGCCTCTGATGGAGGACCCTTCCTTCGACTTGAAAGTGATTCATCTCCTAAGAGACCCCCGAGCTGTGGCCAACTCCAGGATCAAGTCCAGACATGGCTTGATAAGGGAGAACTTGCAGGTGGTTCGAAGCAGGGACCCAAAACTTCGTAGGATACCTTTTGTTGACCCCAACCACAAAGCCAACAAGAAGGACGGCGCCGACTACCACTCTATTGGAGCAATGGAGGTGATCTGTGACCGGACCTCCAGGACATTGAGGACTGCCTTAAACCCACCCAGTTGGCTGAAAGGAAAGTACATGGCCGTGCGTTATGAGGACCTGGTTGAAAGTCCTGTTATGACTTTGCAGAACATATATCGCTTCGCCAACCTGACAGCCAACAGAGACATTGAGGGGTTTGCTTTGAACATGACCAGTGGTTCCAATTCCTCCAACAAGCCATTTGTGGTCTCAGCTAGGAATGCCACACAAGCTGCCAGTGCATGGAGAACAGTGCTCAGCATTCAACAGATCAAACAAGTAGAAGACTACTGCCACCACGCCATGTCTGTGCTAGGGTACAAACGGGTACGAACAGCAACGGAAGCTAAAGATTTGAGTAAATCCTTACTGAGTCACTCAAAACTGTGACAAGGCTTTCTGCCACCAAAGACATTGAATCCAATGTGCTATTTGCATCGAGTGCCGTTTCCTCTTATCATGGAATTAAAGCTTTACTTTAAATCAGTGTTTGAAGGAGTTCCACTGGCCACATTTGGAATGTATGTGTGTTCATTTCAATTGCATTGCTGTGGTATTTGGACCACAACCTTATTTTTTATGGGAAACTGTGCCTATTGCAAGGCCTGTGAACAATGATTTGAATGAAACTGCAACTAAAAGTACGAACACAACTGTTCAATTAATCTATCTTGTTATGAAAACAATTCTTAGTGGATGTTTTTGGGGTTATTTTTGAATGTTAAAAATCTGAGAATTATTTTGGGGTTCCAGTCCCCATACTGTCTGTAAAGTAATAATAGTGAATGAAAAAAAAAAACTAGACAAAGAACAATTGATAAAAGCTTGTTTTAAAAGGTAATGTGTTTTTTGTGAGTTCTGGGTTGAGTATGAGACAATCGTTAAACTGGTATGTAAATATGATGAAGTGCAAAGCTGGAGGATTCATAAATGCATAAGAAACATATTTATGTTTTTAGATGTTTAAGAGAAAGATCATTGCACAAATTGTAGGCCTTTCCACCAACTGTGAATCATCTTGTTGCAGAACACAATGTATATGTTTAATGGCTGTGATACAACTGCATTAATAAGCTATGGACTAATTAAACATGGAAAAGAGAGATCTTACAGTAACAAAACATAGCAGAGAAAATAATTGCATTCCATGGATTCACCCATGCACTTATGATGTAACCCCTGACAAACCTCAAGAACAATGACCTTTTTAATATGACGGAAACAGTCTGAAGGCTCTCAGAAAGGACAAAACCTTTGCCATTAGGTTTGTGCAGTACACTTGCTAGCTGAAGGAAAATGGGGCATAAGATGTCATAACGATGAGCACAGAGTAGCAAATCAGACTTGAATCCAGTGCAAACCTGAAGCGATTAAATGTTCTGCTATGACACTACATTAGCAAGTGTTTAAAGCCACTGTAGGCAACTTCTTTGTATTGACAGATTATAAATACATCTCCTGTGATAGCGCAGTGCAATGTTATGGGAGAATGAAACAATTGTGGTTCAGAACAGTCCTCTTGAACTCTCAATATTTAACACTAATTTTGTGTGCCACTGTGCAGGATCTCCTACGAAACTGTGACGAATTGCTTTATGGCACAAGGAAGTTTGTCACTAAATCAGGAAGAGATGCCCATACTTGAAGTATAGTCGTTGATCGTCGTTGCGATATGTCGTGACCATGAGCATTCTGTATATCTTACTTGCGACGGTAAGGGCTAATAATTACACTAAGCAAATGGTAGGGATCGCCAAAATCATCTACAGATAAACTGCCTCTCGTGACTTTAATATAAAATACTACATAAGGAGGGACTTAATGAGCTGCATTCAGTTTCATTTAAACCTATAGATTTAAATGAGCAAAAAGGGCTTTTGAGAAAGAATGTGTAATACATGTTTAACAAGCAGCATAGGCCTAAGTGAGTTCACATAGAAAGGACATTCACGTAGATAAAAGAAAGACTCATTCAAGTCAGAGCATTAGGAAATCTTGGATTCTACTATATCCCCCTTGCATGCAAACCATTTTGGGCGTTTGCCTGTATCTGCCTGCATGTTGCTTTTGTTGTTGTCGATGATGTGAGGGCATGGCAGTGGGTGACCTTCTGGGATTGCTTTAACTCTGGTGCTCTTTGATGCCCTAGTTGCTGACCCCATTACTGAAGGGAAAGAAATAGAATAGTTTGCTCCCCCAAGGTGGCAGGCTGCTGATAAGCTGGGATGCGGGGACTCCTCCAGCCTCAGGCCTCCACTGCTGGAGCTGGACTGGTGCCCAGGCCTAGGTCTCCCTCCAGTAGGTCCTCCTCTCCTGGGGCTCTGACTCTGTGTCGCCTCCCTCCAGACCCTGATCCAGCTTCACCGACAATCTGTGTCCGTGCAACTGCTCATGGTTCTAATATGCAGAGAAACCACTATGAATATATTGCAATTACAGTGTTTGCATAATCCACTATTAGTAACTAGTTTGCTCAACAGCATGAGTTGTTTCCTGTAGCAGTGACTCTTGAGTCTTACCTTATAAGCATGAGGACTGGTTAGGAGCCTGGTCGGGGACCCACACCACAGAGGCTGTGTGCTGTGGGGGGTAGGTGGGGGGGCTTAGAGCTGGCAAGATGTTAAGGAATGGTTGAACGGCTGGCGTGTTGATGAGAATGAGAGAGAGAGTAGATGGTTTTACTCTCAACCATGGCTTCAGGCTTTGCCTTTTAACTTTGATTCATTTACATAGAACCTGAGGATAGAGGGGGAATGTTTCACTGTTATATATATATATTTTTTAACTAAACCCAGTCCCAGACACAGTTATAGGCCTCTGTCCAGTGATTCACACTTTAACCAATTCAATTATCCATGACTTCAGTCTATGAAATGAACCAAGTAAGTGTTTTTCTGAGCTCAAAGAAACAACTGGATCCCTTGAGAATTTGTGGAGAAAGCTTATCTTATGGCGGCAGACATGGGGGAACGAATGCTCCATCAGGAAATCTGAAGCCAGTGTTTAGGTTTGATAAGATTGGAGAAAGTAGGTTATTGGATTTCAAAGAACGGGAAGCTGCTTCTGTCACCCCATAAATGTGTCAAAAACGTAAGTGCTTTTTAAGACGTTTGGATTTTAAGTAGGTTGCGCAAGAGCTGGTGCAAAGATTTTTTAAATGTATTGGTAATTACACTAAAAGACAAATTTAGTTATAAAACAATAGAGGTTGTCACCCAGAGACAGAAAGGATGACTAAGTCACCACCGTTAATACACATTTGCATTCAGACATTCTGCTTTCTAAAGGAATTAGACTGCAGTGTACTGGAAATAGAGCCAGACATGCAGACACAATGAAAAGAGTTGCCTTCACTTTGAAACACAGATGCTTCATAGCTAATAAGCTGGTGGTCAATTTGCAATCATTTAAAAGAGATAATGTATTGCTTTCGCTAAGCTTATCTTTTCTAACAAAGGCCAACGTTAAGTCAATATGTCAGTATTCACCAAGACCTTTTTCTATTAGCACTCCTCATCAAGAAATGCTGCTGAGATTATACTTTATTAATTATAACTGAAAGTGTATGGGAGAGAAGCCAGGAAGGCTGCAGGGCAGCCCATGCTATTTTTGTCACAATTCACTCAATGCGTCACATATTAACCACTACTTGCACTGCTTATTATATCTGTAATTAAAGCTCCTGAAATGACAAAGGTCAGACAAACGTGGTACAAAAGCTTGTGGGTAACAACCAGCTTGGCACAACTGTTCAACAAGGATTGTAAGCAGAGCGCAGGAGAAAATCTATTTGCTGGTGAGGCAATAGTTTTATAGAGAAAACGAAAAGGTCTCCTTCACCCAAATCCCTCCCTGTGCTGGAGCCCCATTTGTATGCTCTAATCCAAACTAAAACTGCTTTTAGGGTCCGGACACCAAACGATCGTAAATTAAGCAATATCACTACAACGTCAGTGCAAAAACAAGTAGCAGAGGAATTATCTAAAAATGTTCCTTGGCGCCGTTCCATAAAAACACATTACTATGCTGTTATCAATATCATGCAAGGAGTGTAACTTTTGGACACCATTCAGCCAGCTACCATGATTTATTTATAACTGTCTGGAACAGGGAGAGAGGCAGAGGTAAAGGGGGAGATGGGGGACAAACAGAAGAAATAATCATCCCCTTGGGACAAGCAGCAGTCAGTTGTATGGTCGTTATTGTGTGTGGTGAGGGGCCTGCTGCTGTTCCCATTCCCAATCCCCACAGCAATAGACGGCTATGGTAATTATATCGCCCCTAGGCTGTTGCTGATTGCAGCATATGATTGACTGTGCATATATGGGGGTGTTAGTACGTTTTTGAGTTTGCAGGGATAAAAAAATGCTGACCATATTTATGGTGTGGTAGCTTCTCCTGCAAAAAAAGAGAGCTTTAGGTCTCACTCTCATCTAGGTTGCTTGAACTCGATCTTCAGACACTGGTGGTTGTCATGAAGTCAGTTAATAAGGTCTTTAAAAAAAGGGGTGGCCTCCCACACTGCGGAACCAAAACAAAAAACATCCGTTTCCTGATCTCCTAAACTCAGCAGACCACCTCACCTGGGAGGATCAAACAGCCTTTGATGTACATGTCAAAATCATGAGCTTAGAATAGAGCATCTCCCAATGAGCTTCAGACACACAGACAGAAAAGGTGGAGAGGTAATGACCCAGCAGCTTGACTTTTGTTACAACAGACATCATCTTTCAAATGTTTGTCTTTTTCACAAAACAACCGAATATAATTTTCTAAATGGGTTACAAGGAAGAGGAACCTGAACGCTTTCTGAAATTTCTATCCCATCGGCACATATCTATAACGCCATGCCAAGCAATGCTGGTCAATGTTGTATTGTCCTTGTAGTTGTAAAGTGTCCTTTGGTTTCTAGAAAGGCGCTCTTCAATTCAGGTTTTTAATATGATTATTATTATTAATGATGTATGCAATCAACATGAAAAGAGACCAATTTATCAAATTCATCCTTTTAATTGCTATAACTACCTTAAATTGTACTTCATTCAGTTGCCATGGTTACAAAATGGCAATGTTCTCCTGTAAGGAATGAATGTGTAAACATAAGCAGGTGGAAGCGAGTCTTTTGTGTTTGCATGCGCGTGTGAGAGCGAGAGAGGGCGGGAAAGTGCACGTGTGGGAGAATGAAAGGCGTTGAAGCACAATCGCTCAAACCTTTTTCTATCTCAACCATGGGAACGAGTATACATTGCACCCAGAATATTGAGAAAAGGCAATGCCGGCAATCTTGACTCCCCTCCTCACTTCGATCGCTCTTGCATTTACAAACACTTCAAGACAGAATAACATGTATAGGCGCACAGTAAAGTTTGAAAAATCATTGTTGTTCTCCACTCGTATTCAGGACTGGTAAAGTGAGTTCGTCTCCTTGGTTGAACCTGAAGCATCAGCATTCTTATGTTCGAGAAATATACCTTTCAGACAGAATGCAGGCCCAGATCCAGCTAGCTATCATAATGGGCACTGCACTAATTGAAATCTTTAGAAAATGCCAAATGGCTAAAATGTCTAAAATTGTTTGTTTGAAGAGTAATGGTAATCTATTTCATTATGTACACAAGAAGTATGAAAATACCCAGACACCCAAATCATCACAAATCAAATTTATCACTTGAAAACAGAAAGACAATTGTAAAATATACTCTCTTGTCAGTCATGGATTATGGTGATATTGTGTATATGCATGCAGTCCCAACTATTTCAAAGTCCATTGATGTAGTGCAGTTTACCACAGTGCTTTGCGTTTTGTAACTGGGGATAGTTCTAGAACTCATGATTGTACACTGTATACAAAAGTAGGATGGTCATCTCTTAGTGTTAGGAGAGAAAAACATTGCATCTTTTTTGTTTACAAGGCATTGCTGGGCAAGTTACCTTTTAACTTTACTTCATTATTAAAACAAAAATCCAGTAGTCATAGGACACACTCACAGGACTATATCACCCTTGAACTTTGGTAAATCAGCTTTCAGTTTTTTTGCACACTTTTTGCTAATTTTTTTTTGTTACACTTCTATAAATTATAAACAACTGTGGACCTTCTGCCTACTAGTCTCATTACTAACACAGCACAGGGAGTCCACTCAACTAGCTCATGAGAATATTACACGGCTTAACTGTGTGAGTGGATGTTTTAAGACGTTCATGAAATTCCTCTGAAAGGACACACCTGTTGTTTGAAACTCTGTTTTCATGTTACACTGACCAAGACTGAGTGATAAAATGCATTTGTCTGTTAGTTGCTTTTGGCTGCAGTCTATGCCTGCATTGGTTTGTATTCTTAACACTAATTAAGTTCCACACAGAGGAAACAAAAGGGTTTAATTTTTTAGTTACAGGCCTTCAAACGATGAATTGCTTGTCACACACTGACACATGCGCGCACACAGACAAACCTTCCAATAATAACACGCGCATCCACAGAAACAACACACGAAATGATAGCACAGATTGAACTATAATTTGAGACCTACTATACAGAGCACGACAAAATAATATGAAAACGTAAAAGTCTCACAAATACAAAATTCTGACAAGAATAAAAAAAAAAAGAGAAAGCAGGTGGTGTCTCTTTCAGTACAACTTTCTCTTCCCACGGACCATTCTCAGTTCCGACCCTGTGCCAGTCCCAACAGGCCGGATCATTCCCCGCCGTTCTGTGTGTGAGCACCATGTGCTCCAGGCTATAGGTGGACGCTGGTGAAAGGACACCTGTAGTCCAGGACGCTGTGTCGGGCCGGTGGCATAGGCCTGCTCTCCTGTGGCCCTGCCCTCTGTGTAAAACCCTGTGGAGCATAAGAGAACCCCTGTTACTCCGAGGCACACAAAGACCCTCTGAAGAGCGCACTGAGCCCATGGAAATGCTAACAGAGTCCCGGGAGAGGTCAACCAGGCCATAACGCAACGACCCCTGCCTTTAAGGGAGGCGACACCACCCCCTCCCACACACTCCTCCCCTGCCCCCAGCTTACACCAGAGTGCACTGAGCTACTAGATGTGGACTGAGCCCCCCCCCCACCCCCCCACCCCCCATCCATCACGTCAGCAGACACTAACTCTGGGCATGGTTACAATTGGCCATTTCCATGAGAAAAAGCCCCTGGGCCTCTGCGTCTAGCCTTACTCCCTCCACACACAGGGACACCCTCCATCCTCCCTGCCCACCACCACCTTTCATTGCACCCCTTGTCTTACAAGGCCAGCGAGGAGCCCTGATCCTATGGCATTTAGAGCAGATAGCGGCCAGGTCCACGGAGAAGATGAAAGGATGGAGGAAGTGGTGGATGGAGGCAGTTGAAGAGGATGAGAAAAAGGCAGACTCCAACAGAGTTCCCAGACAGTGAGCAGCATTTAGAGGAGGAAAACGAACACAGCTCCTCTTCTTAAACCCCTCTCTGCTTTGATGTGATGAGTGCTTGAAACAAGGGCAGAGAGGATGAAAGGAGGCAGTATATGGATCTCTAGGACAAGATGGAGAAATGCACCCAGCCAGCCCTTATGTGTGTGTGTCACAGGACCGATATGTTAATATGAAGCTGCTCTCTAAGGGTTCGGCCTCGGAAGATTTCACATCAAATAATGCACCCCCACAAACCACAGCACAATGCAAAACCAGTGCAGCACTGAACTGACCACCCATTGTGTTGAATCTATTTGCATTTAAGCTGTGGCTAGCACACACAACCAATTCAATGCACAGACACCATTTAATATACGGTATGTGCAAATATAGGTCCCTGTGGAATTCAACAGAGGAAAGCACAATGCTTTGAACTACGTCTTATTATTCATAGTAAATGGAGGTAGGAGGAATGGTTGAACTTACAGACTGACAGTGCAAACAGGATGTGGGCCAGCGTAGTCCTGCATGCTACGAGGAGAACAAAGTGAACCAGAAATGTGGGGGATTTAACTGATCAGCTGACTCCTCCTCTGGGTCCATATCCTTTTCAACAACTCACTCAGCAAAAGAGAGAGAGAGAGAGAGAGAGAGAGAGAGAGAGAGAGAGCGAGACAGAGAGAGAGAGAGAGAGAGAGAGAGAGAGAGAGCGGCAGAGACCTAGTTCACGTATGTATTCGACACGGTGAGAAAGGCTACAGGACAGAGGGCCATTATCTATGTATGTGTAGATAAGCTATCTAGCAAACCAAAGAAAGGTCAAGGGCTCTAATTAACTGGTTGTGCATACAAAAAACTATGGAACGCTAAGAATGTATTCGAAATCAACGTCCTCTTTACAAATATTAGCTTCTACCAGCTGCTAATCTTTTATAAATACAAACACAATAAATACCCTTGATAGTTGTTGGGCTGCAATTACACTTCTGTGGACCTTGCTTTGCTGTGGGCATGCTTGAGTGCTGAGGCAGGGAGAAAAGGCTGACTTAAGGCTGGCTCCCTGGAATTGAAATAAAGTGTTTGGGTGCTTGTCAGTGACAGCCTAGTGAGCTGCTTCATTTGAGAGGGAGGGCTTTATCTCTGTGTGGTCTCTCTATATCGCTGCAGATACACACTCTGACAACCTTACTATAGCCCTCCCTCTGTCTTTCAGGACATAATGGCCAAACCTGGTCCATTATTGTAGACAAATCCACTGCTGACACAAGATGGTTCTGGAAAAATAAAATGCAATTACCCGATAAAAGTTCCAATTTAGCAACATAATTTTTTTTCAAACTCATGAAAACAACATTGACAATAACAAAAACATCCAAACTATGTGACGCAACAAGAAAATGACAAAAGCTAAGAGGGAAGTAAAAATCATGTCATTTAATGTGTAAAAATATTTTGCCCAGATGTATCACGGTCTCTACAAAAGCAAGACAAAAACATTGCTACAGCTCATTTCCAAGCACAAACTGAATACTGTTGTTGTTGTAACACCCAGACACGTATGAGATGCTGCTAATGTGGTAAAAGTGTGAGTGTGAGTGTTGGTACGGTCTCAGTGTGCTGCTGCAAACACATGATTCACAGGTTCATGGAACGCATGCTAATTAAATATTCCACTTGAAATATTGCGCTTACATTTTCCATACCTCCATGTTTCTCTTTTTTGGGAAACATCCCTTCCATCCCTTTCCTCTCCTTATTCCTCTCTTTTTTGGCTTCCTCCCACTCCCATGCTGCCACTTCATCCCTCTTTCACAACAGAAGAGAGAGGGAGTGGGTGAAAGTGTGTTGATATTGTGCATGGGCGAGAAGTAGGGGGTCCAGGAGAACATAGAGCAGAGTGGAAGTGTGTCCTAATGGACCAGCACATCTGCACATGAAGCATGCAGCAGCCACGGGGAAACAGTCCCGGACCCTCCGAGGGGGTGTTGGTTGGAGTGTGACTGCGTGGCTATACCACCACACTGCTCGTCAAGCAGTCACCTGGGGAGGCCACAGGATTTACATTGTGCCTTAGCTACCATCATTGCGGTCTCCAATGGTTTTCTAAATCCCAGAGCGAGCTCTCTTGTGTTTTTAGGTTTTTCATTTCTAGTGGAGGAAGCTTCACTGTATGCACCTTCAGAACCTTGTGGCAATGAAACAGCAGACAATGGCCTTTGTTGCTTTACAGCTTAAATTAGTCCACGTTTATTAAGAACAACTGACAAATTTGAGACTTTTGTACATGTTTTCACATATGGAGAAACAAAGACATTCGCCCATACTAGCACATGCACTATATGTGCACACGTAGACAGACAGTATGACGAATGAGACTCGCACACGATTAGTGAACACTTTCCTCATGCCGAGTCATTATGGTCGATCTGATGGAGTGCTTTGATAAGTTTATGGCATTCTCTTTCTAAGAGGGCCCTGCGTGAGATTGTGTGTGTGCTTTTCAGGTTATGCGTATGTGTTTGTGTACGTGCCGTCATATAGACAGGGCTGCTGCAGATTAATACTGCAGAGTGGTGCTCACTGAGCTCCAGGCAGGCGAATCATCACAACGTTTCAGTAATATCGACTCACCCAGTTTCAAATAAAAAAAGATGCTTATCAGAGTTTCAAGTTGAGAAAACTGGAGGAGTTGCCAGAAGCATATAGTCAGCAGACGGGCCGAATTAGGTAACAACAAATGACCTCCTAAGCCTGACTCCAACATTGGCAATTTGTTTTCCCTGTGGTTCTTACTTTCACTTTCTCCAATGTAAGCGAAAAAGAGAGAGTGTGTGTCTGTCTTGGAGAAAGGATGCAGGCTTTGTTTGTATAATCAGGGTTTAGATT
>JAVQIZ010114197.1:0-12159 GCA_036023535.2 Galaxias brevipinnis
ACACACACACACACACACACACACACACACACACACACACACACACACACACACACACACACACACACACACACACACACACACACACACACACCTCCCAATTCTATACCTTCTTTGTGGCTTTAGGAGCAACCTTGGAGGAGAAAATCTGGAATTTCTTTTTTTCTTAAAGTGCTCTGCATTATTTGCTTCGTGCCAACTCAAGGCTACAGGCCTGAGGTTGAATGCTGCATTGGAGAAAAAAAATGTCTTTCACAAATTGGGGCGACGGAGGTTTGGTGCGGATTTGAAAGGCTGCGGAGAGGGGAATTCACAAGGTGCACCATGGAACGATAGGTCAACGCTACGACAAAACACCAGAGCCACTTGTCAAATGCCTCGTTTAATCACTAGTCCTTAAAAGCTCCCTCTCTTTTCTCTCCGGGGCCATGCCCCTCTCTCTCCCTCCCTCCCTCTCTCTCTGGCTGTGAGAGGAAAGCTCAGCCAGTCAACGCGCTTTCCACCCACAGCCTGTGGTGTTGCTCCAGTCCACACAGACCGCAGAACACGGGCACACTCCAAGGCCCCTCACACAGGCAGGGACGGCTCTATTAAGGTGATTATCCGGGAACGTCTCTGACCACTGCCAGATAAAATGGGGACGCGGAGTTAGGATTAGTGGACTTGTTTTTCAATAGTAATAGGAAGTTCAAAAATCAGTGTGTAATGAAATGGTTGAGAACCTTATAGATGGCTGGTCACAAATGAGCCATTTGAATATAAAAGAAACCACAAAGCATTTTATACAAATAATAATAGGCAGAGTTTTTGACAGAGTCTTGAAACACACAGTTCAGCTGCCTCAGGGGCACAGCTAGGCCCCTCAAGCCTCTTGTCAAATCACGTGCGTCATTTAAATCATTTTGCAGCACAGCCAATCATTTCCTGGCTCAGACTTAGCTAGGGGAAAGGCAAAATGAGAAATGGCGAACGATAAAGCAATGGTTTGTTCAAGGTAGGCACAACCAACTGTTGCCAGGGGTACAATTAACGTTGTAAGTTAACTGGAGAAAATTCTATCGCATCGTAAGAGACTTTACTGTACAAGTAGGCCTCAGCTTTTAAAGAAACATACCCAAGTTTGATTGAGACCTACGCAGACTTTAGAAGCACAGCTCAGCACAGACAGGAGATGTCTTTTTATGCTCAGCGCCCGATCTGATCGGGCCCGGACCTGGTGCGGGAGGAAACAAAGGCAATTGACAGGAGCTCAAGCGAGGAATAACAATCACGTCGCTCTGTGGGCCAGGCTGCTCCACATAAACAGACAAATCGCTTTGCCCTGACAATCCCTGTAAAGAGAGATGCCAGCTTCAACACAACAAATTGGCTCTGTGTCTATCCGGGAGTGTTGCAGCCTTGCACTTTTCGCTCCACGGGCCAATCTCCCCCTCCCTCTCCCGCCTTCCCTCCCCTGGCAGAGGCAGCGCGGGGCCACGAGAGACGGGAGGCAAAGTGACGTCCTCCGGTTTATCTCCCCCGAAAGCCTTCGCATGCTCTCAGTTCCACATGAGGGATCTGATGAAAGCCATTTGTCAGGACGCCACTTAATTATCAGCCAGTGGAGGAGCCTCCGATAGCGTCCTCTGACAACGGCGTCACAGCGGCGGTGGGCCGGGCGCCAGGGCTGCTGCCGCTGCTGCTGCTGACTAGGAGTCACTGCAGCGTCTCCCAGTGACCACCGGCACAGTCAGAGAGCCACAGACAGACGGACAAAGGAAATGGATGTGCTCGGAGTGCACACGGGGCTCTGGCCCTTTGGGTGGGGTGCTTTGTGGGGCTGGAAGGCCGTGCAAAAATAACCGTCTGACGGCACAACCTCTGACATTGAAAACGCAGGAAAACAAAACGACAAAGTGATATGCAGCCATGCCAAAGACGCAAGACACAAATGATAACGTCCCTTTTTCAGTGACATATTCTATTAGGCCTGGGAGAAGAAAAACACGGTGACCTTTTATTTGCCTGCATGCCTACATAAAAATGACAAAGCCCTGGCCTAAACAGCTTACTGTTCAATATGCACGACGACCCAGGCGAAGGGTATGCAAATAATAAGCTGCGCGCATGCTGCAACTCTGCGCAAGGGGAGTCCCATTCATTTGTTGACTGTTCGAAACAAAGAGGAACTAGAGCCTACCAAAATCATTTCTCAGTGAGGGGAACAAGGCCAGAAAGCCATTCCATTATTTGAATGCACTGAGGGAGCGCCTCAAAGGACTGGCAGGGGTCGAAATTAGATTTGCGTTGCGTATTCCGCCGCGGAGTGGGAAATGACATGCCATGGATGATGGAGGAGCGCCGCCACAGAGCAACGCCCAGGTCCTAGCCATCGGGCCTGATCTTGTGGTGACCAGGTACTCTGCGCTGTCTGATGCCGCATAGAGGCTGTGCCAGGCAAACACAGACACAGGATGATACGTGTTCTTGAGCGCAACGGGAAAATATGGGCAAGGTGTAGCAGCACCTTTTATTTCGTGCCCAGTTGGGGTTATTTGCGCACTATCGGGAGGAAATGTGTCCAATACATCCAATAGATGAGGCCGTATGGGGAATGCGCTAACAGACTGACTGCTCTCTGTTAAACAGCATTTCCCTCCATCAACCACCCAAATGTAAAAAATGCCTCGAGGCCAGAACATAAGCGAAAGGGAAAACATACAGCGACTGCAAACGTTCACAATAATCTGGATTAGAGGGGAAAAGATGATTGCTGGATATATCCAGGCTGGCATTAGCCTGCAGTGCATCGTAACTGCTGTACCAAAATCAAGAGGCATGGGGAGTCCACCCTGTAACTGGTGCGTTCTCTCACAATGGCTACATAGAAGGTACAAGCAACAAGGGATTTTGCAAGCTGCCTCAAAGACAACTTTTCGGACGTGCATTCGCCGTGCCCGTGGAAAGGAGCCACAGCCCCCTGACCAGTCCATTAGCCAAGTTAATGTAGAGCTGCTGGACGCGCTGACCCATGAATAATCTATCGCGGTGGTCAAGAGAGGCCGGTCACCTCGGAGAGGCCCCTCCATCTCTCTACATGGCCGCAGTAATGGGCTAATTCACAGGCAATTAACTGGTGGGGAAGGGCCGCGGTGCTGTGGCCAGCGGGGCAGAGGCTGCAGGGCTCCCAGCCAGGGCCTGAAATATCAGGGAGCACACGGAACAAGCTGCATTCCTACTCTGTTGACATCCTGTGGGACTGGAGCCTTTTGGACAACCCTACATAGAAAAAGACTGTTCAGCCTACACATTGAGATGTACTCCCATTGTTTTGACTTCAGTCGATAACATCTGTATTTTTTATAAAATTGTTAAACTAAGAACATGAAAGCATGAAATTCTAAAACTCAATGAAATGCATTATGCCACCGTATGTTGTTTCTCAGAACACAACCCAGAATTAAAAAGAAACCTTGGAAAAGGCCTTAGCCCAAGCAAAGCTACACCAAACACTGACATCAAAAGCTTATTGAACTTCTTACAGAGGCCCCCTCGTCCCCAAATCTAATTCCAAGCCGGTTATTTTTGATGCTGGTTAATGGATGTTTCATTCGATAAACTAACTGCAGAAAAAGGGCTATTGAAGAGAGTTGACATTGACAAACGAGCAATTACAGGAACGATATTCATGTGTCACATCCCTGGCTAACGTGACCTGCCATTAGCCCCGGCCAGCCATGGAGGCAGGGAGACGTGAGAAAGCTGAGCCTGTCGATGGGAAGGGAGCAGAAAGGGCGGGGCAGCCCCATCCTGACGCGTCATCCATCACAGGCTCCGCTCCGCTGCCACAACCGTGTCACTGTCCCTGGCGCTCGCTCGCTCACTGACCCCCGTTAAGGACGCGGCACTGGCGGCATGCCGATCAAATGCTGCTCTCGTCTCGCCCCCCCCACTGCCCGGACAAGACTCACACGTACGCATCCTCCCAGCAGGATGACATCTTTATCGATATTGGCATTTAAAGGCTAGACACACACTTAAAGAGTGTGTGGCCACGGCACTGTACGGATCCGTCGACCACTCTCTACGCCACTGCGGAGAGACCAGATTGCGAACAAAACAGTGAAGCAATTAGCTGAGAGAGAATGACGGGAGGGTTGAGCGAGGTTAAGTAATTACCATTGGAGGAGAGCGAGAGGGGGGGTTTGATTAAAACAAAGATGGGATGAAAACGACATCAGCCGCAGACGTGTTCTCACGATAATTACTTGGCGTGCCGATGTGATCGCCGTGCCAATCACCCGGGCTATCTATGTCGGCCTTTAATTCCCATCAGATGGGTTAGGCTCTCCGGTGCCGAATGTACTAAAGCTCCACGGCCCTGCGCCACACTGTAAGTCCCCACACGTGGTGGAGAGCTTTACCTCCGTCGGTCAGCCCCGCAGGCTTTTGGTCTGGCCGCCGCTCTCACGTTGCCGGGGCCTTCCTGTGGACCTGCCGGCTCTGGTTAATTAGTCCTACAGCTTGCTCTCCTTTTCATTTCCAAAAGGGAAATACAGTGCGTGGCGGAGTGGAGGGGGTTTGGGGATAGGGCACAGCCGACCAATGAGAACGGAGCTTTGCAGGAAGAAAACTTATAGACCCGACTACTTCAATTATGGATATTATGAATTCTTTCAAACAAAAAAAAAACAGATTGAGACAAAAGTGGGGTATAAAACTGCATGCAGACCACACACGCTCACACACACACACACACACACAGAGAGAGACTTCATTAAACTTTAAGTCCATCATGTCTTTTTTTTAATACTTGTGGAGCAAGTATATAAGCGGAGCAAGTGGTAGCAGCAGGAGCTGGTCTAGCCCGACGTAGACCGAGGTAGATCTGAAAACGGTCGATATAAAGTTTAAGGTAGATTCCAAGGACTGGGCGCTAATAATAGAACACAGAATTCATAATGGCTCAGGGTCCCCCTCCTCCCTCTCCTTCCCCTAGCAACTCTCCCGTTTTTCAAACTAAATCAGTGGTCAGGCTCACCATACCCACCAAGGCTAATGCATAAGGCTTTGTATTACAACTAGACACTGCCAGCAGAATACTGTGTGCTTACTTCTGCAGTGTTCTTGAAGGCAGGGCCCACATGTCGATGCCCTTTTCACTGCACAAAACCCTTACGGACCTTAGACCCAGACCGGCCCAGGAGTAATATGAGAAAGTGCAAAAGGCCAAGCACTTCCTCTCCGAAACGACTCCGAAAATACAAGAAAACAATCTTAGATTTCCCTTCGAATGTTACCAGCTAGTCGAGGACTCAAGGATTCTCTCCGACTCCCAGTGGTCCTCTGTCCCCCGCTACCCCCATCACACAACAACCCGAGAACTAGCTAATGAGTTTTCCAGTTTTATGAGCCGTTTTAAAAGTGCCTCAAATTCCATGCAGTTCATAACTTTCATTATGCGGGCGATGTTCTCCCCGGCCGCTCTTCGTTTGCAGCTGAAGATCAGAGAGCAAGCGAGGGGGCATGCCCGTCGGAGGGGGTGAGCTCAGTCGCCACAGACGCTAGCGGCTCTGGAAAAGACATTGGAGCGGTGCGCCCCTTTCCCCTAGTTGGCACTGAGAGGACTCCTGGAACTCATCAATAACAGAGTCATCCTTCCAGTTCAGCTTGAATCCTTGAATCCAACCCTCATCCAAGACACACTGAGCATAGACGCATGACAGGAACTTTGCTCCCACACATTAATAATTAGCAATTTGTACATTGCTGAAGATAATGAGATAACCAATTTAGTTTGACTGGATGTGAAAAAAAAAATGGGCAAAAAGTATCATGTGAGTTTAGGAGCACTTTGACGGTCAACTGCATTTTCAATTGAAACACTTTTAATCCTTATTTTGAACCATGAGCTTAAGATCATAAAGGTAGGGTGTCTTGATCAGAAATGTAAAGGACATCCCCAGATAAAAGCTGAAAAAGTACCCTAAAAAATAAATAACAGAACTATTCCTTCTACAGCTTTGATTCTACACCAGCATACTGTAGCCTGTAATAGCCAGCAACGGAGCAGCGGGCTTCCAATAACACAGGCAGAGAGATGAAGTGCTATTGGAAAGGCCTGGCACTGTGACTCAGCAAGTGCGCTCCCTGGTCCAGAGCTGGCTGGTTGTGCATCACTGTCCGGCCCTATCAGGGGCGCGGGGAGAATCTAAACGCAAAGCTGCAGGGCTACCAGTGTCTCAGCGCCGGGAGTCGGCTATTGACTCGGTTTAACAGATCTCATTATCACAGAGGAGGAAGCTCCATCGATCAATCTGTGACTGATGACTGCTGCTAACAAACTTTTCCCCCCTATTCTTCTGGATTGAGTAGCGGAATGCCCGGCAGACGCCCGGTAGAGGCACTGCCGTTCCCTTTATCCTCCGTATGAGAGGTTAAAGCCATGGCTAAGAGCACGAGGAGAGATCCGGTAGCACATCACAGAGATGCCGACAGGGCAACCCAGTGCCCGGGGGACCAGTAGAGAGTCCTCCCGAACCTTCAAAGCCCTTTCATGTTCTGCACTGGTCCCCACTCTTCAGTTGGGCGGCAGGGTGTGGGGACAGCGGCTCCTGCCAAGCGGATGTGAGGCCTGCCAGGCCCGCTCTGCCTGCCCACGCTCCAAAAGGTAGAGCAGGGCGCGCGGTGGGCGGGGGCAAGGTGAGGTGGGTGGGCGGACGGCCACGCAGGAGCTTCCTGACACGGGAACCCGCCTCGCGGCAGGATCAAACCGGCTGTCGGGTGATTCACGAGCGCCTCCATCCGTGACACAGCCGGCACCGGGGCCTGACGCCGCAGTGCACAGTGCGCAGCCACTTGTGCTGCGTCTACAATTAACAGCAATCTGGAGTGAGACGGAAGGACTAAAAATACAGTCGTCCACTCACTTAATCACACAGGGAGCGGCAATAAAGCTCACTTTGCACTGGCTTTGGTAAAACGCGAGCAGATGAGGATGGAAGGGGGTGGGGTGGGGGGGCTCATGTTGTCCTCTCTAAATATGTATCGGAGCTTCTGAATTATTCAATATCAGCAAAGCGTTTAAATCTTAAATGCTGGCTTTAAAGTGTAATGATGATACAGGCTAGAGGAGCAGACGGGGAGCTATCCCAGCGCCGAAGTAATTTTACATTCGCGGCTTCGGCAACGCGCCCGCAGCCCAAGCTTGAGGTGAGAGATAGGAGCGCAGGCGCTTTGCTTTCCTACCTGACCGATCACATTTAAATAGGCAACAGAAGCCAAGGATATTTGTCTGAGCTGGGGGCTCGTCGCTAGCAAGCAGCAACATTATCTCCCGAGTAAATAATGTCCTGGAGGGGGTCGGCAGCTCTCCCGAATCAGGGGTCTTAGAAAATAGAGAAAACGGCTCGGGGCTGCTATTATTGAGCCGGCCAGCCAATGAGAAGGCCAACCTTTGATCTGTTTAGGGTGCTGGGAATTTGCATTTTATAATGAGATCAAAGAGGCAAGGTCCAGGGCTGCCTGCAGTAGGGAGCCAGGCGCCCCGTCTCTCTTTGCACACGGGTCCATTTTGCAGCCAGGCCAAAGCTCTGCTCCCCCATTAGGGATGGCCACACACAGGCGTGCATAAAAGACCGCTGAGGGAGGGCCCATGCTTGTTAGGCAATCCAACGCAGCATGCTACTTTTCACCGCCGTTTTCTCTGTCCCTGCACAAAGGTATGGAGCATATAGAGGGGGAAGGGGCTGTGCCATTAAAAACAATCTCCTCCTCCACAGTTAAAGTTCAAGCGCAGACATTTCAGGCATTTTTGAACTGGTTGAGAATCGTTCTAGATTTTTTTTGGCATCCGCACCTGGAAGAAGCGCAGAGGGGTATTTTTGCTCTCTGTCTGCCTGCAGTGGGCTGTGATACAGGGAGAGGGTTCGGTTTTAGACGTGGAGGGAGGCCAACAACACAACCAAGCAGAGTTTGTGTGCGCGTGTGTGTATATGTGCTTACTCGCACATCTCCAAAACTCTTTGCAAAAGGGTACGTCAGCCCTGGGGGGCAGATCTGAAACAGGGAAGACAGTATCCCACACAAGCTCGGACCCAGTCGAGCCGAGTGGAGTGGAGTTGTCGCTGGGCAGCCCCTCCCCCGGCCAGCCACGGCCACACGTTTTTTACAGCAGGTCTGATCAGATTAAGGCCCGCTTCGTAGTGGGATTATAAACCTGTTTTGTAAACAGAGATTTTAAATCTGGGAAGATAACAACAGCTCGGACGGGGTAATCCTCTAACACCCATACATTTAATGCCTTTACACGTGTTGCGCAAGGACCTTGTAGCTCTGATGTATCCAGGTGCCATGGAGAGAGGGAGGGTGGGCTGGGCTGGCAGCAGGCAGACGCGGGGTTAAGTGATCCATGCAGGATCAGGTGATGGAGGTTGATCGCTCTAAATTCATTAGACGGCGCGCTGGTAGGAGTTGCCGGTGTCAAACTCATAAGCTCAGACGCTGACCCGCAGCCAAGCCTCCTGATAGCATTAAAAAGTCTCATCAGCCCCTGTCGGATGGAGCAGAGACCCGTCCTAACCTGGAAGGAAGAGCAGATTGTTCCCATTTGCCTTTTTTAATCTGTGGGAAGTCATCAGGGGAGGCTGGTACAGGCTCTAATGACATTGACCGATCGGGATTGGGTTGGGCAAGATTGAATTGGACTTGGGAGGGGAGGGGAGCAGAGCGGCCTGACAAAGGCCAAAGCGGACTTCCTCTAAGCAGGGTCAGCTAAGGAGTGAAAGTCAAGTCCTCCAAATCCATATTTCACCCATCTATGAAAGGATAAAGCCATACCCAGACTTGCGTAAATAAGCCTGTCATTGACAGAGGAATCAAACTCAATCTAGCAACAGTGTTTTGAAGGATGACCCATTCTCAAGCAACTTGGCCGACATCCATTCAAGAGGCGGTGCACACTTGGCTCTACAAAGCACAGCGAACAGGATAGCCATCTTTCCCTGCCCTCACTAGCTCCTCTCCAAAGCACAAGGTCCACATGTTTGCATCTTTCACCACGCTGCCGATATTAACCAAAAGTGCTCTGAAGAGCTCAAGGGGCTGCGTGAAAGAACTGCCAAATTGCTTGCATGGCCGCTCCTTCAGAACGCCGGGTGCTCATATTTTTTGACCTTGATGAATTATCTGTTCTTATTGACGGCACACCGGCATTTATTGATATTTCTTAAAAGCGAGGGCTAATGGAGTTCTATAGAGATGATTAAATGAGTTGCCGGTGCCCGGATTAGCGCGGTCTCATCTCGACCGGCGCAGCCGCCATTATCATACAGAGCAGACATGTGCGTGCGCTGGGTCCACAATTCCTGCAGCCTTCATCTCCCGGGGAACGGCAATGGAGTGATGACTGCATCCGACCTACATTCACCCCGCCCCAACATGCTCGCATCCAGCCTTACAGAAATAACTGGAGGCACACGCCATTGGTATATTCAGATCATAGCCGGCACGACATCAGAGACTCTCGTCAGACTGCCTTCCCAGGACTACTCCCTGTGTGTGCATGTCCAGACTGATTGCGCAGCAGCTTCCAGACCCCTGTGAACAGTCTCCTTAAACCATATATTGTGCTTGGCTCAGTGTTGTCCGCCCCCCCCAATCATAGTAACAGGTTTGTGCACAATAGATGGGAAGCAACCTTGAAATGACAGTCAATGCCTCTCTGAACAGTCTGCGAGTCCTGAGTTATAAAGGAACATATAAAACAGTGTTTCTGTTATGCACATTCTGCAGTGGCAGCGCACAGAATCATTGCTGCCACGGCTTCGGAATTTTATTAAATGTCATGAAGTCGCAATTACACGACTCTGTGGACTCCACCCTACTAAACTCAAATGAACAGTCATCCACTCCATCCACTTTGCCCAACTGAAACAAGACAGGATATCAATCAGCAAAGTCAACAACCCCCCCCCCTACAGGAAACACTGTATGAAGGAACTTAGAACACCGTTATCTAGAGCCTTTTTAAGGTCTGGGCTATTACTAATGGCCCAGACACAACTAATACAAGCGGTCTCTCTGACAGGCAGCAGCAACTATGTTGACAAGTCAATAAAGAAAAACACCATGAAAAATTCATTTCAGTCCTAATTCCTGTGTCAACGCCAAATCTGCTCATTTATAATAATGTGACTCGTGCCTTCTCATCTCCCTCTCACCTAGACACACAGACACACACAGCCACACAGCCACACACACACACACACACACACACACACACACACACACACACACACACACACACACACGCACACACGCACACACGCACACACACACACACACACTCACGCACACACGCACACACGCACACACGCACACACGCACACACGCACACACGCACACACAGGGGCAGAGGCACAGCTACTTGTCATGTCGGGAAATGGGCTGCATATATCTTGTCTGACGGCAATAAAGCCAGAGCCTCAGGATTCTCTCCACAATAAATGTAGACTGATTGGAAAACTCATTCTAATATCAATTTCCATCTGGGCTCTTTAAAAGGCAATCAGCAGGCCTTCATCTGTGTATATATCACAGCAGTGGCTCTCCCCCTCTTCCTCGCATAATGGCCTCCCCCTATCAAGGCATCGCCAGTGAATAATGCCAGCCATGAATGGGCTATTTAGTGGCTGTTGGCTAAGACAGGGCCCATCTCGCTGCACATTAATACAGGCTCTTTTACACTTCGCCCTGTTCTCAGGGGGGCGCACCGTTTCTCATTCTAACGGCGCAACCCTGTGTAGGCACTTAGCGGGATATGGACAAAACGTACTTAAGGCGAGCTATATCAATTCCAATTCTCCTTACACCAACACTGTAGACGGCTGAATCTTAATGCAAGGGTAAAAAGATCCCTCTGAGTTACAGAGGCACGCCCCTGAAACGGCGTCGAGGCTGTGAGACGGAAGGTGCACGGTAATATTACCACGAAGACTCAACAGAAACAGAAACAGAAAGCCAGCAACCTATAGGTGCACGCCAGTGACATCGATCTTGGCACAAAACAGAGGAAAAGACACCAGCTCTCGATCCCCAAAGGGACGCCCGCCCACGGGCCTCACCTTCCAGCCGCTGCCGGCCTCCCGGTAGTAGGGGAAGTTGTCGCAGATCCACTGGTAGATCTCGCTCAGTGTCATCTTCTTCTTTGGCGAGCTGTTGATAGCGAAGGTGATGAGGCTGGCATAGCTGTAGGGCGGCTTGCCGTCCTTGTGCTGCTGCACCTCCTCCTGGTCCAGCGTGGTGTTGGGGTCCAGCATGGCGCTCTTCTTGCCCATGCCCGGCCCGCCGTGGTGGCCGCCGCCCTGGGCGTCCGCCTTCTGGATGGCCGCCCTCATGGTCAGCTGGGGCAGCCAATCCATGGAGGTCAGACTACTTTCCAGCTCCGACGTCATGGCGACGACAGGCTGGGGGGCCGGTGTGAGGGGAGGGGAGAGGGACGGGGAGGCGGTGTCAGAGGAGGTCGGCGGGCTTGTCGGCGGAGGGTAGCAGGCCGACGTGGCAGGGCGAGAGGGGGAGGGGGTGTCGTTTTGGAGTGAGTGACGGGGCAGGAGCTCCCTCAGCTCAGAGCTTCAGACTGTAGTGTCTCTGGATGGAGTCTGTAACGGGAGAGAGAACACATGAGAATTAGTCAATGGTATGTTTACCAAGAAAAATCATTCACGTGGGGGAGGGGGGTAGCGATGCAGGCTAGATTCAATTCCGGCACCGGTCCAGGGACACCCAGAAGACGGAACAGGACCACTGACTGACAAAGCAAGAGGCATTTAAGTTCCACACGGCCAGGGATGGTAGTCCGCAGGAAGGAAAGCACACCGTGGCCACACAATCATGTCTGGAAACCCACCGCGGAGCCTCTGCACTGTAGAGGCCATTCAGAGCTGGGGTTCCGTCTGCACCAGCAGCAGCAGCAGCGGTAGGAGGCGGCGCTCGGGGAACTGTTTTCACAAGTGCCAGCCAAATGGGGGAATGGCTGAGGAGGAATTCCCTCTCTCCCGAGGATAGTAAAGCCTCCTCTCCCTCCCTCCCCCCCTCCCAGGCGGAGCCTCGGCCGTAAACAAGCCCAGCCGTGTCGTCTTGCCAATCGCCCCGTCCTTTGCCACCTGTGCGTGTGTGTGTGTG
>JAVQIZ010114199.1:0-30765 GCA_036023535.2 Galaxias brevipinnis
GTGTGTGTGTGTGTGTGTGTGTTTCACAGTGTGTGTGTGTGTGTGTGTGTGTGTGTGTGTATGTGTCACAGTGTGTGTGTCGGTTCAGCTGTTGTATCAGTCCAGCGGTTCTCCTCTCCCACAGCCTTTGTTCTCTTAAGTGTTTAACTGGCACCTGTCCCCCAATTGCTGCCCCACTGCGTGCGTGCGTGCGTGCGTGTGTACGTGCGTGCGTGCGTGTGTACGTGCATGCGTACGTGCGTGCGTGTGTGGTGTGTGTACGTGTGTGTGTGTGTGTGTGTGTGTGCGTGTGGTGTGTGTACGTGCGTGCGTGTGGTGTGTGTGTGTGTGTGTGTGGGTGCGTGTGTGCGTGTGTCTGTGTGTGTGTGTGTGTGTGTGTGTGTGCGTGTGGTGTGCGTGCGTGCGTCTGTGTCTGTGTGTGTGTGTGTGTGTGTGTGTGTGTAGGTCAGATTCTGTTTCTTGTCCCTGGCAGGTGGCACTGCTCCTCTAACTGTCTGTGGATCTCACTTGACACGCCTTTGTCCTTCTCCTCATCTTCCTCCTCCTCTCCTCATCTTCCTCCTCCTGCTCCTCCTCTTCCTCCTCCTCTCCTTGCAGTATAACAATGTGGTTAGGTAGAGACCTGCTATTGTTGAGAGACCCCTAACCTATCCCACCGCTGCCATGGTAACCAGGGTCCGGCTGTAGCTCGTCGTTAACTTGCACTGGAACTTGCGGTTGTCCTGGAGACAGATTGTTAGCTTAGGGTTTATATGACTGTGTATGTTTCAACAGCTGCTGGAGAAAGGAACACACACACACACTGTGCACACACACACACACACGCACACACACACTGCACACCCACATGCACACACAAACCTGACACACTGTGCACACACACACACAGACACACACACACACTGTGCACACACACACATACTGGACACACACACACACACAGACTGTACACACACGCAGTGTATTCCTGCAGTAGCCATACGTAGTGCAGTCACGTGTGTGAGCTTGCTGAAAACGGTTGTGCTTGAAATCATCAAAGGTATGGAAAAGAGAACAGCGTGTTGTTTCAACTTCCACGTTTTCACTCTCTTTTCTCTCTCTTTTCTCTCTCTTTTCTCTCTCTTTTCACTCTCTTTTCACTCTCTTTTCTCTCTCTTTTCTCTCTCTTTTCTCTCTCGCTCTCTCACTCTTTTGTTCTCTCTCTGTTTTCTTTATGTCAATCTCTTCTCTCTCTATTTTTCTTTCTCTGTCAATCTCTTTTTTCTCTCTCTTTTTTCATTTCTTTCTCTTATCTTCACCTTCATCTGCTTAGCTTAACCTCTCATAGCTCTCCTCCTCTCCTCCTTCTCCCTCGTTACCCCTCCCCCTACTCTCTCTCTCTCTGCAGCGACCCTGACCCAGATAGCTAGCTGCTTGTTATTCAAACCCAGCTTTGAACACACACACACACACACACACACACACACACACACACACACACACACACACACACACTTACATATAGTAAGAGAGAGGAGAGTCAGAGAGTGAAATAAAAGAGTGTAATTCTGTTTGACAATAAAATCAGCCACACCCCCTTCTTCCCCCATTTCTAAGTTGATGGAGAGTGAAATAGGTTCTGGAACACTCATTCAAGCTCCTCCTCTCCTCTCCTCTCCTCTCCTCTCCTCTACTCTACTCTAACAGTAAGATATGGTCACATGGTCTCTTTGGTCAGAACTAGACTCCGGGACCAGGGGCCTGTCTGTCCAGTGGTCACCACAGTTACACATCACCACGGTGACATCAGACATCCCAGCACTGACACCACACATGCGATACATGCGCAGCACTGATGACATTAAATATCTGACTCATACTGACAACTTAAGAAAACGAGAAAGAGAGAGAGAGACAGATAAATAAAGACAGAAATAGAGAAACAAATGGGGAAAGAGAGAAGGAGAGACTGAAAGGCTGCTACCGGTAGTACTGTGTATGTAGTACCGTGTATGTAGTACTGCTGCTGGTAGTACTGTGTATGTAGTACCGTGTATGTAGTACTGCTGCCGGTAGTACTGTGTATGTAGTACCATGTATGTAGTACTGCTACCTGTAGTACTGTGTATGTAGTACCGTGTATGTAGTACTGCTGCTGGTAGTACTGTGTATGTAGTACCGTGTATGTAGTGCTGCTGCTGGTAGTACTGTGTATGTAGTACCGTGTATGTAGTACTGCTGCTGGTAGTACTGTGTATGTAGTACCGTGTATGTAGTACTGCTGTCGGCAGTACTGTGTATGTAGTACCGTGTATATAGTACTGCTGTCGGCAGTTCTGTGTATGGTAGTACTGTGCATGTAGTACTGCTGCCGGTAGTTCTGTGTATGGGAGTACTGTGTATGCAGTAATGTGTATGGTAGTACTGTGTATGGTAGTACTGTGTATGTAGTACTGTGGATAAAGTACTGCTGCCGTTAGTACTGTGTATGTAGTACTGCTGCTGGTAGTACTGTTGCCGTTAATACTGTGTATGGTAACTGTGTATGTAGTACTGTGTATGTAGTACTGTGTATGGTAGTATTGCTGCTGGTACTACTGTGTATGTAGTACTGTGCACGTAGTACTGTGTATGGTAGTGCTGTGTATGGTAGTACTGTGTATAGTAGTTCTGTGTATAGTAGTACTGTGTATGTAGTACTGTGGATGGTAGTACTGTGTATGGAGTACAGTTTATGGTGGTACTGTGTATGGTAGTACTGTGTATGTAGTACTGTGTAGATAGCACTGTATATGTAGTACTGTGTATGGTAGTATGGTATATGGTAGTACTGTATATGTAGCACTGTGTATGTAGTACTGTATATGTAGTACTGTGTATGTAGTACTGTGTATGTAGTACTGTGTATAGTAGTACTGTATATGGTAGTACTGTATATGTAGTACTGTGTATAGTAGTACTGTATATGTAGTACTGTGTATTGTAGTGCTGTGAATTTAGTACTGTATATGTAGTACTGTGTATGGTAGTACTTTGTATGCAGTACTGTATATGGTAGTACTGTGTATAATAGTACTGTTATGTTAGTACTGTGTATGTAGTACTGTGGAGGCAGTACTGTGTATGGTAGTACTGTGTATGTAGTACTGTGTATGGTAGTACTGTGTCAGTAGTACTGTCTGTAGTAGTTTGTATGGTAGTACTGTATATGGTAGTACTGTGTATTGCAGTACTGTATATGGTAGTACTGTATATAGTAGTACTGTGTGTATGGTAGTACTGTGTATAATAGTACTGTGTATTGCAGTACTGTATATGGTAGTACTGTATATAGTAGTACTGTGTGTATGGTAGTACTGTGTATAGTAGTACTGTATATGGCAGTACTGTGTATGGTAGTACTGTGTATGTAGTACTGTGTATGTAGTGTGTATGATAGTACTGTGTATGGTAGTACTGTGAATAGTAGTACTGTGTATATGGTAGTACTGTGTAAGTAGTACTGTCTGTAGTAGTTTGTATGGTAGTACTGTATATGGTCATACTGTGTATGGAGTACTGTGTATGGTAGTACTGTGAATCATAGTACTGTGTATATGGTAGTACTGTGTATGTAGTAGTGTGTATGTAGTAGTGTGTATGGTAGTACTGTGTATAGTAGTACTGTGTGTATGGTAGTACTGTATGTCACAGTACTGTGTATGGTAGTACTGTTTGTATGGTAGTACTGTGTATGTAGTATTGTGTATGGTCGCACTGTGTATGTAGTACTGTGTTTGGTAGTACTGTGTATGGTAGTACTCTGTGTGATAGTATGGTGGATGGTAGCACTGTGTATGGAGTACAGTGGATGTAGTACTGTGTATGGTAGTACTGTGTGTATGTAGTACTGTGTATGGTAATACTGTGTATGGTAGTAATGTGTGTTTGGTAGTACTGTGTATGGTAGTACTGTGTATCTTTGTACTCTGTGTATAGTAGTACTGTGTATGGTAGTACTGTGTATGGTAGTACTGTGTATCGTAGTACTGTGTATGGTAGTACTGTGTGTATGGTAGTACTGTGTATGGTAGTACTGTGTATCGTAGTACTGTGTATCTTAGTACTGTGTGTATGGTAGTACTGTATATCATAGTACTGTGGGTATGGTAGTAATGTGTTTATGGTAGTACTGTGTATCTTAGTACTGTGTGTATGGTAGTACTGTATATCATAGTACTGTGTGTATGGTAGTACTGTGTATTGTAGAACTGGGTATCTTAGTACTGTGTGTATGGTAGAACTGTTTATCGTAGTACTGTGTATCGTAGTGCTGTGTGTATGGTAGTTCTGTGTATCATAGTACTGTGTGTATGGTAGTACTGTGTATGGTAGTACTGTGTATAATAGTACTGTGTGCATAGTAGTACTGTGTATGGTAGTACTGTGTATGGTAGTATTGTGTTTATGGTAGTACTGTGTATGGTAGTACTGTGTATGGTAGTATTGTGTATGGTAGTATTGTGTATGGTAGTACTGTGTATGGCACACATGAATCCATGAAGCTGTTCCACTTCTGACTCATATGGGGAAAAAAGAGAGAGAACGAATGAGAGAAAGAAAGAAAGTGTTCCACTCAACACATCAATAATTCATTCCACTAATTATTATAGCGTGGAACCGCTACAGCAGCAGTACACACTTCACCTACGTGTGTGTGTGTGTGTGTGTGTGTGTGTGTGTGTGTGTGTGTGTGTGCATGTAGTGTGTGTGTGTGTGTGTGGTGTGTGTGTGTGTGCATGTAGTATGTGTGTGTTTGTGTGTGTGTGTGTGTGTGTGTGTGCATGTAGTGTGTGTGTGTGTGTGTGTGTGTGGCAGTATCAGATAACTCCAGGTCATCAGTGACTTGCTGTTTGGGCTTCTTGTTGGTGTTGCCACCTGACACCTGATTTGCATAATGGGAACCAGCTGGTAAATGGAAGAGACTCACTGGTTTACCTGTCTGTCTTACCTGTCTTACTGTTTACCTGTCTGTCTGTCTGTCTGTCTGTCTGTCTTACTGTTTACCTGTCTTACTGCCTGCCTGTCTGTCTTACTGTTTACCTGTCTTACTGCCTGCCTGTCTGTCTGTCTTAACATTGCAGTCCATGGTGTTCTGCCTGTCTGTCCTCCAGAGAGGGTTTTGACATTGCAGACAGAGGAGAACTGGGTGAACACAATGCAAATCTCTCCCCTGGCTAGAGTTGACTTAGTCAAGTTAGAACAGCTGTATTTGAATAGGGCATGGTGTTATTGACCCTGCAGTGTCAGAGGGACACATCCTGACAGGTGGATACTGTCCGTCTGTCTATCTGTCTGCCTGCCTGCCTGTCTGTCCGTCCGTCCATCCGTCCACCTGAGTTGATGTTTGCTGGGGTGCTGTCTTTTGTTTATTGATGGTTGTTGTTGTTGTTGTTTACAGTTGGACAGCGACACCATGTTCCTTGGCATTCAGGAGGCGGGGCTTGACTTTGGGTCCTCCAGTCAGGTAAGTTCACTGCCAACGCTTTCTGCTGATGTTATTGCTAGCGTGTGTGTGTGTGTGTGTGTGTGTGTGTGTGTGTTTCTGCTAATGTTATTGCTAGTAGATGAATGTGTGTGTATGTGTCTTTCTGCCTGCTTCTAGTTTGTGTTTATGTGTGTTTATTTTTATCTGTTTTTAGTGTGTAAGTGTGTTTATGTGTGTGTGTGTGTGTGTGTGTGTGTGTGTTAAGAAGGAGAATCCATAGAAACACAGCCTGATGCACGTGTGTGTGTGTGTGTGTGTGTGTGTGTGTGTGTGACCTTCGACGACCATTAGCAGTTGAATGTAGTGATCATTATAAGCAGGGCCAGCCACAGCTATGAGGAAGCTGGGTGGATGCCCAGGTGGCCAGGAGCCTTTGGGGGCTCCAACTCAAGTTCAGCATTAAATATATATAAATACAGTGCATCAACCTGATCAGCTGTGATTTCAGCATCATGTTTGACAATAGTGCTCTTTATAATTTTTGCAGCACGGTGGCTCACAGCAAGAAGGTCCTGGGTTCAATCCCCACTTGGCCCAAGGGCCTTTCTGTGTGGAGTTTGCGTGTTCTCCCTGTGTTTGCGTGGGTTTCCTCCGCGTACTTCGGTTTCCTCCCATAGTCCAAAAACATGCAGGTTAATTGGTGACTCTAAATTGTCTGTAGATGGGAATGTGAGTGTGAGTTGTTGTCTGTCCCTATGTGTCAGCCCTGTGATAGACTGGCGACCTGTCCAGGGTGTACCCCGCTTCTCGCCCTGTGTCGGCTGGGATAGGTACCAGCCCCCCCACGACCCTGCATAGGATAAGCAGTATAGATAATGGATGGATGGATGGATGTATATCATAGAACGGCAGTCAAATTAATAAACTAATTCCAACACCATTATTGTCAGCATCACAAAAACCTTTGCCTCTCCCACACTGAAAGATCCAGTCATCGCACTCTCAACTATTCCTTGTAATCTACCGTTCTGTTTGTGTCTGTGTGCTGCAGAATCCAGCTGTTCCACCACCACACCATCCATGGGAACAGTAGCGAGCTGCGGAGCATGGCTGGGGGTCGCGGTGTTGTCCCGCCTTTGTCCACCTTGCCCATGTTCAACGCTCGCACGGGAGAGAGGGCTTCGCCCATGCAGTCCGACAACATCCCTCTTATCATGGCCCAGCAGTAAGTAGACCGCGTGCTATGTCTTTATAGCAAAATATTTAGAAACAGTTAAGGAACATTTTATGTGTTGCAATATATATCACTATTGTCATAAAGCATATTCTATGTTTTTTGTTTATCATAATACTAATATCTCTTCTCTTTCATAGAGAGCCATACACTGACACATTGCCCAGGTAAATTAATAGTTTTTTCCACTCCTGATACTGAGCACTTATTTTTCAATTAAGAAGTGCGGAAGAGTAAACTATGACCCATGCATACTGATATTATGCAATCTAAACCCTTATGGCTTATCGTTTTGTTTTGCAGAAAATAAAAAAAGAATGCACTTTGACAGCCCTGAAATGTCACGTGAGTTTGCAGTGGAATTTCAGATGCTCTAGTTTATTCCATTAAAAATGCTTAAATCTTTTGAGCAGTTGTTTGTGGAATTATCACTGAGTGTACAGGTGTGAGTTTTGCTTATAGATTTTTTCCACCCTATGTCATAGTTTTTAATTGAATATTGTACATACTATTCTCTATATCCATAATAAAATGATTCTTGACATTAGTAAAATCATTTATCAATAAAATACTACGCATATCACAAAGTAATGTACCTGTATCCATTTAGAATTCGAACAGATGTTGTACAAACCCAATATATCCTGCAAATCAAACCACACAGGCCAGAGTAAAAGAAAAACCTTCCATTTGCGAGAAACTGCCGGACCGCTGTTCCATGGAATCTAGTGCAGAATAGAAGTTGTTCCAATAAAGTCCACAAGGTGTCGCCAGTGTGTTTTAAGTGGATGATGCGGCCATTTGTTTATACAATTATGATAAATGAGGTCATACACTAGACACAGAAATCCTAAGTGACACATGCCCTAGCCTGTATTTCCAGATGACTGACTATTTTATGGTAACACAACTCATTAATTGTCTCTTTTCTCTCAGTGTTTAGCATTTTTCTACTTAATGGCTAAAGCCAAATGGATGTCTGGACGACTGTTGTAAGTCAGTGGACACAGTCACACTAAGAAGAATAAGAAGTGATATTGTGTGTAAAGCTGAATAGGGAAGCCAGATTGACATTTCAAACATTGAGTAGACCACTTCTCATGCTTTATTTCAGCATCCAAAATAATTAAAAACATCTTGATTTATTATACATGTACAAAATAAGTACAGATTCTCTTTGAAGTCATGAAAGTAGGTCTGCTTCAATTGAAGTTTTTGACTTTTCTTTCTTTTTTTTAGAAACCCTTCGCTAAAAAAAAAAGGAAACAACAAACAACATGAGCGAAGGAGAGGAGAAGTGTGCTGTTTAGTGAGGAAATATCCACAGGGGCAAACAGACATAATATGAACACTGAACATCAGAGGTGGGCAGGAAAATTATATTAACCAGAAAGAAAAATCCACTTGCTTAATCTACACAGACATGATTGCATTGCTTTACATCCATCGTAATAATCTTTCAGAGAAATTCTGTTATTAGACCAACACTTAAGAAAATAATTGCACTGCATAGACAACAAGGCAGTTAACTCAATTTAGTAGCACCAAAGATCCTGCAGGCATTAGTGGCAATAAGTACAGTATGACAGTGACCACATTTCCTGTCAAACACCAATAACTGGACCTCGTCGAGTTGATAATAGCACCCTTAGCAAACTGTTGTTTCAATGGTAAGATGGAAGACTTGTGTCGTAAAATATACCCTTTGGTTTCAGGACTTCTTTTATGAGGTAGCCATATAGGTATCAAAATGAAGGTTTTTTTGTTTCTCTTGCTCTATTGATGACATTTTCCTGAGAAACACAGAGGTGTTTTTCATGAATTTAGAACAAGAAGACACTTCACTGTCATTTTTACAATTTATTTAACACCAGAAAATGGTACATATCATTTGTTGTTTTCGATGTCCTTCCGCAGTGGGGTAAAAAAAACAAAACGGTAAACGTCACCTGTGTTTAATTCTGTGTTGTTTCTGTCTTTTTCAAACTCCAGGGGGAAATTTTTTACACAAGCATTATTTTCTTGTTGCCAGCGGAAACAAAAGATTCTTTTAATGTGTCCTTGTGGCTTTGGTTGTTGTAGCAGTCCCCCCAAAAAACAAAAACAATGTCTTCGGTAGAGTAGTTTTAAGCATGTGGACCAATGGCGGCCGAATGAGTTTTGAAGGTATAGACAAAAGATTTAGAGAAGGCTGCTAGAAAAAAACAAACATATTCATGTCCAGATTTCTTTTTTCTTTTTTTACACGAAGCAAACTGGGCCAACTTCGACGCCAAATTCCTGATCAGGTGCACCAACGTCCATAGGAGCGATGTCAATGATGGGCAGGCGGGATGTTTTAGATGTTTTGTAATCGATGATTGTCTTGCCCCATGTGCCAGTGTGTGACTAATAGAGAGAAATACAATATGACAAATCTTAATAGAAAGTAGACAATAGAAAGAAAAACAACAAGTTGGGGTAAAACTGGCACCTATTATTCAATATGTGTCTAGATTACTACGGTACATGTTGTGCTGAACTACGCTGAGGAGGTAAGGGCTCTATAGTAAGTAAAAAGATCTACAAAGACACGACAAAGAAGCGAGAGTAAGGTTCTCACCGTGCAGCCGTCCTCGCTGACACTGTATGTGAAGCGGCTGTTGCCCTCGGCTCTGATCTCCACGTCGCTGGAGCCCTGCAGGAGCAGAGCCTTCTTCAGGTTGCCCGTGGCTGAGTCCATGTAGGCGATGCTGTTCTTGCAGTGGTACGTGACGTTCTGGGAGGCCTGGTTGGACATCAGGCGCATGAAGGCTATCTGGATGCTGACGTCCTCGGGATCAGCTCCATCGCTGCCATACTGGAACTGCAGGGGCAAGGAAGGAGAGTTTAGGCCTTAGTACAGAACCAACCATTTTCAAGTTTACATTTGAAAAAGCATAATTACAATATATCATCTATGATCTATCATCTATACTTCTATACTACATCTATTGTGTGTATATACTGTATATATGTATATGCATACACATATTTTACATTTTAAAAGTAGTGCAATAAATTAAAGGTGTGCCCCTGCTTTGGTAACCACTGGCAACCTTCTCCGGCATCATAACATCCATTGTAAGTGTGCTGATGGTTGCACTGCCACATGTCTCACCTGAGATCCACCGGTCATGGACTCGCCGAACCAGACGTGCTTCTTCTCTCTGATGTTCTTGCTGGTAAACCAGTTCTTCATGGGGATGGTGGACTGGGATGCGGAGACGCAGGTCTCGCCGGTCTCCATGTTGCAGTGGACCTTGATGGCATCCAGAGAAGATCCCTGGTTGGGGTCAACCCAGTACTGGCCTGTGTAATGGCAGACAGTGAGGACAGGGAGGATTTAATTGAGCTCACCATTTTTTGTTTATAAAGCGTACTCTCGTTACTGATCAACACAATTCACTTGGCCAATTGTTTATTTGATTCGATTCCCCTCATTTATTTCCCTGAATTTCATTGGATTGAATTTCTCCATATTTTCCTTCATTTGTTCGTTCGGTCATTCAAAGACCTAACGACCGCGTCCGGTCTTAACTCACCGCTCTTCCACTCAGGGTGGCACATCCTCAGGTCGCGGCACATGCGGGCGGGGTTCTTCTTGGTGCCTTCGGGGCTGCGGATGTTCTCGATCTTCTGGCTCAGGGTCTTGAGAGTGGTGTCCACCTCCATGTCGCGGTCACGCACCATGCTGGCGTCGTCGGCGCGGTAACCACCGTGCCCACCGCGGTAGGGATCGGGGGCCTTCTCCTGCAGAGGCTGGCTGACGAACATGTCGAATCCACTGCCGGGAGGTCCAGGGGGGCCGGGAGGACCGGGAGTCCCAGGCGCACCCTGAGGTAAAAGCACTTTTTTTATTACAGTAACACAGGGGGCAGGGGAAAAAAAAGCCTGTCCATTTCTATGTTCTATATGTGAGTTTCTAAGTATTGTAAGTTTGTATTAAAATGGACATACATCTAATAAAATTAACATAACAAAAAACGAAATTAATATGACAATGTTTATAACGGGGACTTACAGCAGGTCCCATCTCTCCATTGCGACCACGAGGTCCAGGGGGTCCGATAGGTCCGGGCAGACCGTTCATACCATCCTTACCAGGGGAGCCAGTGGAACCAGAGGGACCCTACAGGACAACAGCAATACCATCACTTACTATGAGACATCCACAGTTCATTTCGATTTGACAGACTGGCAAGGTTGTGTTGTCTCTAAAGAACATTTGAATTTTGTTTTTCCAGTTGTGCAGTTTCTTTAAGCTGTTGTGACTGGGACCACAGGTGGTGAAACGTCCTCTCCAAATCTTTGTAAATGAGAGGCGAGAATATGACTTTACGTGGGGGATTGGTAATAAGACTCGGCTAGACTTACTCTGGGTCCAGCGGGCCCATTGGCACCAGCGGGTCCTTGCTCTCCACTGGATCCCTGAAAGTGACCAATTACAAATCACTGTCATGTCAGAGACTAACCCTAACCCACAAGCCAAGACACTTTGCAGTCCTATTACACATAAACAAACAAACAGATTCTGCATTGCAAAAACAGTTTTCAATGAGAGTTGGTGTTGATGGATATTACCACAGGATCATATTCAGACATGGAATTGACTCTGATTATTCTTTGAGAGTGTATACTCACAGCAGGTCCGGGAAGACCCTGCATTCCTGTTAAACCTCTGTGTCCCTTGTGGCCTCTCTCTCCAGCTTCTCCAGCCTCTCCCTTGTCACCACGACCACCAGCAGGGCCCTAGAAATGTGCACACACACACACACACACACACACACACACACAAACAAACCAGCAAGAGAAGGTCAGCACAGTTTCAAACTTCTATTTTTCATATTGAGGCTGTTGTATTTTGTTTGTTGGGGCTTTATGATGAAATGAATGATAAACATACATTACCACCGCGGGCTCCGGCGGGACCAGCAGGGCCGGAAGGACCAGCAGGACCCTAGAGGTTCAAATGAAATGAATCAAACAATGGACAGTTCCTCGTGAAAGCCAACATGGTTAATATAATTTCAGTTCATGTAAAAAAATCTAGAGTCAGAATATCAGAATAACTTGTATCAGTGTAGATTAAAGTTTATTATGACCAAGACATAACTCATCTAAATTAGGTTTAGTGTATGAAGGCACTTTTGAATTTCATAAATGTTTGGCTGAGACTTTGTTACTCACAGCCTCTCCACGGTCACCACTCTTTCCAGATGGGCCGACGGTTCCGGGAGCACCGGGAGCGCCAGGAGCTCCGGGGGCACCAGCATGACCACCCTCACCACGGTCACCCTGTACAACAAAGGGCCGAGAGAGGGACGGGTAAGGACACCAGGAGACACCGTCTCATATCGTTCTCTCCTGTAGCTTTCAGTGAGCAGCCGTATTAGCCACGGTGGCATAAAAGGGCTGTGGTAGATAGCACGAGGAGCAGGCTCACCTTGGGGCCGGCAGGTCCATCTCGTCCGGGGGCACCATCGTGACCTTGGGATCCCTACAGGCAGAGAAAATATATTAGTCAATGGCCAACAATAGCTTGCTTTTCATCACAGTTACTAAATACTTCAGAACACAACAACGTAGGCATAAATAAAGGGATTTTCTCACCTCGCGTCCAGCTTCTCCGGGAGCACCAGACAGTCCAGGGGGTCCCATGGGTCCAGGGGGTCCACGCTCTCCCAAGGGGCCACCAGGCCCTTGCTTACCGGGCTCACCCTGAAGAATTAAAAAGGGGCAGCTAAGAGCTTGTAAAGATATCAGGAGACTGTGAAGGATTTGTGACTTTGATTAAGAAGGGCACCTTCAGAGTCAATATTTTGGTAAGCTTGGCTTTTGGTATTTTACTACATCAAACGTTACATCACAGGTAATTTAAGAACTGCCAACAAAGATCTTAGGAATTCTTTTGGATTTGCCATCCATCATTACTTTACTGAAGTTTGAAAATTCAACGGTTAGTGAACTAGAAATCCACCTACTCCGGGGCCGGCGAGACCACTAAAGCCGCGCTCTCCACGCTGACCCGGCAGACCAACAATACCACGTGTACCAGAAACACCCTGAGGGCCTGGAATACCAGAGGAACCCTGGAGACAAAGGACAGGGGCATTGCTTAGCTGCAGCACTGACAACAGAACAATAGAACAAACATAAAAAACACTCAATCATGTACGCAACACCTTTCATGGTAAAACATATTCCAGTACACTCACATCTGGATACTATGCCCCTTTTTTTGAAGATAATTATCAATATTTTTCCATGAACTTACAGGAGCACCATCTGCACCGGGGGATCCCTTCTCTCCAGAAGGTCCTGGGGGTCCACCGGCACCGACCTCTCCGGGGCGACCAGCAGCACCATTCTCACCACGATTTCCTCTCTGTCCCTCTTTGCCAGCGGGTCCAGTGGGACCGGGGGGACCTCCAGCACCCTGGAAGAAGAAGAAGAAGAAGACAGGTTCTTCAGGTTTGACCATGTGTCTCCATGCCTGTGTGCTTCCTTAGTTCTTTTACAGTAATATAATGCTGTACAGAACTACAATAGAAAATATTGAAATTTTGATTTCAATAGGGTGAACATGAATGAAGGCAGGGAGGATACTTACAGCAGGGCCGGGTGGTCCTACTCTACCAGCAGCTCCGGGGAAACCAGTAGCACCCTACGCACATGCACAGCAAGAAGTGGACAGGTTTTTAAACAATTTAAAATCCTTACCCATAAAAGACAGCAATTAATTTGAATACTGTATATGCTTTCACTCATCGATTGAATAGTAATCTAGCAATCATTTCTATTTCATAACATAAAGCATTTTAATAAAAAAAACAGGAATGGTTGATTGAGGAACTACTTACAGGAGGACCAGCACCACCACGTGTTCCCTTGGCTCCAGTTGCTCCAGCAGGTCCCTGTGAATCATAAATATTAGTCAGCGAAACAGACTTTTTTCTTTCTTTTTTTTAAAACTTTTTCCTCAACTGTCAACAACTGTCACCTTTATGGTGATTCGGGTCTTACTATTTGTATTTCAAACTTAAAATGAAAGACTCCCGGCGCTGCAAGTAGAGCGGTCATCCAACTCACCTGAGGTCCAGAGGCACCACCGGGTCCAGAGGGTCCGGGTGCACCAGCATCTCCTTTGGGCCCGCTGTCACCAGACTCTCCCTTGTTGCCAGGCTGACCATCAGCACCCTGGAGAGGAATAAGTGGAAGCAGGAGTGGTCTGATCAAATGAGGATATGAACGTAACAGCTGCTACAATGTAAGGACTGTATGAGATGTCATGTTTGATTTTTGCTTGTAGGCTAAAAAACAAATGCCCTATAAAGCATATCTTACAGGGGGTCCAGCAAATCCAGCAGGTCCGTTGGGGCCAGACTCACCACGTGCACCCTGGGGGATTATGGGAAAAGACACACAGGTCAGCATACAATCATCACAGCTGTTTCAATCCTCTACTTGTGTAAAAACGTTTGGGTATAATTAAAACATATTTAACACAATGCGAGGGATTTTCCCAACGTTGTGGAAGTATTTTCCCAGTTAACGGTCCGGTCATATTATATGGGTTATGTGTGACACGAAGCATAGTTGAGAGTTTCTTACAGGGGCACCACGAGAACCAGTGGATCCAGCAGGGCCGACAGGTCCGCCCTCACCCTAGACATAGAGACATGATGAAAAGACATTAGACAAACCATTTCAAATGTAAGGCATGCCTCAGTTATCAGCTGCCTCAGGACATTTTCTGAATGTGATCTAAAGGCACTTACAAACAAATAAATCAGAGATTCATATCCACCTACACTAGTATATAACTATGGAGATCCTTATTCTTACTTTCTCGCCGGGGGCACCAGCTGGTCCGGGGGGTCCGATAGCGCCAGTCATACCGCGCATGCCATCCTTCCCTGGGCCACCATCAGCACCCTTGAGACCGCCATCACCCTGTGGAGAGAAGGTAAGATCCCATCAACTTCCTATGTATTCCCTTAAACCAGCCTTCTGTCAGTTGGAGTTTCTATGTGTGTGTAAATAATAGTATATTGTCAAATGCTTACTCTTTCTCCTTTCAGACCAGGCATACCACCTGCTCCACGCTCACCGGGCATTCCCTGAATACCTGGGGTTCCCAGGCCACCGGGGGCACCACCAGCACCGGGCTCTCCCTGCACATGACAAAGCGAGTGAAAATAATTACAGAAGGGATCAAAAAAGTATCTAAAAAGTATGGATGCCCAAAAGTCATGTAAATTGAACAAAAATAACGTGAAACATGTAACGTATTTATGAATATTTTTTTTTTCCCCTCATACCTTAGCACCATCGTTACCAGCAGAGCCTGGAGCACCACGGGGTCCAGTGGGTCCAGCAGTGCCTGTGGCTCCACGCTCACCGGGGAAACCTCTGTCGCCCTAGGTGTGGCGAAAACAAACCCCCGTCAACTATTGAAGAGTCATCAGCATAACGGTGGATGAGGTTCTTCACAGACTAAGATGGCCGTGGTGGCACGTGTTCGGGTATTTCAATCGCCAAGATGGCATGTGTTCCGGTATTTCAATCGCCAGGGTGGCAGCTTTTCGGATATTTCAATTGACTGTGGATACTTACTCTAGAGCCAGCTGGTCCGGGGCCACCAGCCTCACCAGGTGCACCCTACAGAGGACAGAGGACATGCTAAGTACAAACAGTGACTTAAGAATATTCTGTAAAAATAATGCAGATGTTGTCTGAGCATGATGATGGAATAAATAATAATAATTGATGATGTAGGCAAATAGTAGAGGCGCCAAATAAACTGCAAGTGTATTTATGATGTTACAGTAAGATGTTGGAACCTCATTATAGGTGTTGTTTTTTACAATATCAATAAAAACATAAATAGTTGTACCTGCTCGCCAGGCTTGCCAGTCTCACCAGTAGCACCTTGAGTTCCAGGCAGGCCCTAAAAGGTATTACAGAAAATCAAGAGGTCAGATTTCAGCTGGATTCAGGGCATTGCTGTATAACGATGGTTATACAGAGAGGACTGCGCTGTGAGCACCATAGCAACGTGCACCTACTTGGAAACCAGGGGATCCAACGGGTCCCTGCTCCCCTCTCTCTCCAGCAGGTCCCTAAGAAGGGAAAAATAAAATGCATAACAAATTTAGTTGGCTAACACACTAAATTACTTTTTATCTTTATACTCGCAGTTACTATTATAAAATATTATTGTTATATTGTAACTATTGCAAAAACGTGAAAGACAAAAACATTACTTAATACTATTTAGATTTATGAATATCGTAAGTAAAATATGTGAATAGTACACACAGCGGGTCCGGGGGGGCCATGAGCACCAGTATCACCATCTTTACCAGGTCCACCCTAAAAATACAAAAAAAGTGAATAGTTACACATCAGATACACATTAATTCGCCGGCAGATCCGTTATTTTAAAAGGTGCTAAATGATGCTCAAAGTAATGAGGCACTGTTTGTACTTACAAGAGCACCAGTAGGGCCAGATGGTCCTCTCTCACCAGGCTTTCCACCATCACCCTAGGAAAGACAACAAGACGACCATGATTTACTTTTTGTGATTTAATAGTTTTGACAAGATACATTTTGAGGCATTAAAACACTACAATCTTAATTTTATTCCATCTACAATATGAATAGTTTTAAACAAAACCTGTATTTCTTACATTGGTTCCTTTGGGTCCGGGGAATCCCATGACTCCAGGCTGACCTCTGGATCCAGCGGGGCCAGGGGCTCCGGCGCGGCCATCTTGCCCAGGTACACCCTACAATCAAAGGTAAAAGAAAACTTGAAAATGTATTTGTCAACAATCTTTTGTTACATGTTTATAGAAACAAAGTAAAACTTATATTCTGTCAAAAAAATCTTCTTGCAAGTGCAGTTCGTGTATATATTTTATATATTTCAAGTTGTAAGTTAAGTAATTCATAACTTACAGAGGAGCCAACTTTGCCATCAGGGCCAGGGCTTCCAGGGCTACCAGTCATACCCTAAAGAAGGAGCACAAAAAAAGCACAGAGCATGTAAAAACAGATTACCACAGGAAATCACAGGTGTAAAGACATGCTCCAATGCTTCACAGAGCTTGAGACGAGAGATATTGATGATCTCTGTTATTATAATCTTCGATTACCACAGAGAAGGGAAAATCAAGCGCATCTAACCTTAGATCCGGGCAATCCAGGCTCGCCTGGGCGTCCACCCTCACCGGTGGCTCCCTGAGATCCCAATGGGCCGGGGGCGCCACGCTCACCTGGGCCTCCCTATGACACGGAGGGAGAATGAAGGTGAGTCTGCTGATTGCCACAGTGTTAGATGTACTATGTCGTTTCTTATGCGGTACAACAAATTTCCTTGTAAGTGATATGTATCTTTTTGTAATTGTATTGTTGTGTTATTTTTTCTTTGCCTACTGAGGCAGGCAAACATACACTAAATGCCTTAGATAATTTAGTTAATTACATCATTTAATTTAACTCTAAGTCTGGCTATATGTTATGCAACATCATGATAAAGTGGTTTATCCTTAGATAAATAAATAGTTAGTTAAGAAAAGATAACACAAATATATGCTTATCTACACATAAACATGAACTGAGGTTATGCTGACTCACCTTGCCACCAGCAGGACCATCAGCACCAGGGAAACCACGGTTTCCAGGGGCACCCTAATTAGACAAAACAAAAACAGCACGGGCATGTCAAAAACGGGCAGTTAACAATAACAATCAACTAAAACTACCCAGAATCCCCCTGGGAATTAAACATATAGCATATAGACAGGTGTCCTCAACTTAGGGACATACAAATTACTGTCTATGTGTGTGAATGTTCTAAATAGGAAAATAAAACGACCCCCTTTTCTTATCTTTGTTAGTGATGAGAACAATCACTGTCTAATGTTAAGACAAGGTGAATTAGATGACGTACACGCTCTCCGGGAGGTCCGCGGGCACCACCACCACCGGGCTCGCCACGACCACCTCTCTTTCCCTCCTCTCCAGAAGGACCAGCAAGACCTTGGATTCCAACGGGACCCTGGGTAGAAGCAGAGAGGAAAAGACTCGTCAGACCAGTGATAACCAAACAGACCAGGTATAAGTAAACTTAATTACTACAGTAGGTTTACACGGTACAGATAGCAATGTGGTGTATTTCTTAATAGTGCATTCAACGTATGGTTAGACTACACTCAAACTGTGAGACAAAAAAAAACAACCTTGAAAACTTACAGGCTCTCCCTTGGTACCAGGCTCTCCCTTGGGTCCGGGGGTACCAGGATCACCCTGTAAGACAAAAAAAGCAAAACAATGAACCAAACCATACATACCTAACCAAAGAATTTCAGTATTATCTTTGCCTTTCACGTTTGAAATGCCTTTCTAGTTCTTTCTTGACAAAAAAAAACAAGCAGTTTTAAGTGTTGTTGCTACTTACATTGTTACCCTTGGGACCAGGAGCACCTAAACCACCTTGGGCTCCAGCGGGTCCACGAGCACCAGGGAAGCCTGGGGCACCAGCAATACCAGCAGAACCCTGGTGAGTCACAGAGGGGATGCACCAGTTAATGCGATGTTTACGTTAGCAAGCTAACACTAGGTTATTTTAAGAATATAAATAAAGTGATTGATGTCTTAGATACTCACAGGCTGACCCTTGGCACCAGCACCACCATCACTTCCGGGGTTACCCTGTTGAGAAGGTTGTTTTTGTTAACTTATACAAATAATGTCGTTTAAATAATTAACCGTTAACAACTACGAGTATAAGGACATGCACATAGATTGAATGGAAAAGGAATGATTAAACAGTTCAAAACCGTATGTTTTCAAATTATAAATATAAGTGTTGAAAGACTCACGGCTGGACCAGCAGAACCAGAAGGGCCAGGGTTTCCAGGCTCTCCACGAGATCCTTGGGGTCCCTCGTTACCACGGCCTCCCTGTGGGCCAGTCTCTCCCTGGATATGGAGAAAGAAGGCTGCATTCAAATATTTGTTCTTCATCTGTACAGTATGTGTGTATGTGTATCCACAGAGCACTCAGAGAGATCCAGATCGGTTACTAACAGTTCATGATTGATGAAGAAATATTTGAAAGCCCCAATTAATCACGTTGCTCTCTTTACACTATGTGAATTAACCTGTAAACATTAACTTGTAAATGTGAACAGCCAGACTGATTACATAACAATCATAGCATAACAATCATTCCTAAGAGATTAATGAGTCGGTTTCAGATCTGCAGTACTACAGTATTGCATTATTAGGTTCCCTTTCAACGTCATTGAGAAATTGCCTGCTGCATGCAAACTGTGTGAAATAACTCAAATAAAACTTATTAATTAGCCTTTACATACAATTTCAAAAATATCTCACAATAAACAATGTTTTCTGAAACGGCGGGTTGCAATTGCAGGGCTACTACCAGGTTTGATGTGTGCTGTGCTTGTCACACTAATGTCTATGTTGGAACTACAGCTTTTCAGGACCACTGGAAGGGACAGTAGAGGCAGGGTACCCTGTGTGAGTTACCTATGCCATCTGGTGGCCACAAAGCCTATCTGAGCCTTATGTATTACCGGGGATGATTTACACAGGTGGATGGAGAGGTTTGGACCGGATTGGACAGACACAAAATCAAGGTTGTGAAGTAAATTTTGTTTTTCTTATAGAATCTACCAGACAGAGGTATTCTATGAAATCAACCAAAGATATAGTCAAAACTGCACCAACGGTGTAACATCTTTAAATCTTGAGTTAGGTGGCTATATTACGGACAGTAAAATGTGACAGGATTTAAAATAAAATGAGTGTCGTAAACAGATGGAAAAGTTACGGCATCACATTTCTCCATACCATTCTCTATACTCAGTCAATAGAAATCTGTCTGTCTATACAAGGGAGCATTTAGAGTGGCATTTATGAACCATATGGGCAGGACAACACACTGACCTTAGCTCCAGCACCACCGGGGAATCCAGGGGGACCAGAAGGGCCAGTGGGTCCCTGAAGAACATACTTAGTCAGAATACTGGAAGTGTGATATGGTAGGAAGACTAGTGTGAATTACATGATGACTTTTTATATACAAAAGGAAATGATCTTGATCGTTCAGTGTAATACAAAAAAAAAGAAGAAAAGATATGTAAGCTGTGTGTATGTCGTGTCATTTTGGTAATGTTACAATACTGCTGACGACTCATTCCTTGGTACTTACAGGGGGGCCAGCACCACCGTTGTTGCCATCGTTACCACGAGCACCCTGCAGAGATAAAAACGACAGCTTAAGCTTCTAAATCTGTGGACACCATGTTTTGTATTATGTATGGGAACAAATGCAACTATCGAGTACTATGTAGCTGCGTATTAATCTCTTGAGAGCTGCTGATGCAGTTCAAAGAATAGAAAAGGTGCACAAAAAAGTGCTACTTTGAATCTGTAAAACCCTGGATGTACCGCTTTAATTGGAAAGATATTTTCATTCATGTGACAGCCCTGGTGGTGCAGTTGTACTTACAGATGGGCCAGGGGGTCCGGGGCGGCCTCTCTCACCAGGAAGACCACGAGCACCCTGACAACGAGGAACACACAGGAGTTGGCATGAGGCGTGAGGTATAATTACACCAAGCACATTTTAAGTTAAAATAAATACATCTTTTGTCAGAAAATAAGGTCATAATCTCCTGATATACGGAGATTTTTCAAGTTCTGTTGACTTTTTGTTCAGTCAAAAGTCAAATTCAATTCCCTTTACAATGTATGGTTAATATTAAGGGTCACCGGGGTCAGAAACATACTCACCATGGAACCTGGAGTACCGTTCTCACCCGAGGAACCAGGCTCTCCCTATTAAAAGACAAAGGGATACATATGTTTCTTAGAACATACGAGAAAAACATTGTAACCTTTTTTTTGGTTTGTTTTTACCATAATCCTAAAGGATAAAGATACAAACTATTGAAATTGCATTTTGATTTACTCATTTAAAATGTTCAAAACAAGGCACACAAATATGGTAACCAAGATCGTATACAATAGGAGGAATGCAGATTAAAGGCCTTCTTACCTTAGGGCCAGCTGGGCCAGAGTCTCCCTTGGCTCCATCCAGACCGCTGAAACCCTAGGGGAGTAAATCAAACAGCATTGTCAAGATACTGCATTCAAGATACAATATCACAAGATGCAATATCACAAGATACAATACAAATATAAGATACAATATCACACTGACTACAAATGCACCTGTCGTTCCCCTCAATACTCACTCTGTGTCCCTTGATTCCGGGAAGTCCGGGAGTTCCGGGGAATCCACGAGCACCCTACAAAACAAAGAAAGGAAACAAGAGGAAAGGCGTTAAAAGGGATCAATACCCTTTACACCAAACATTATAGAATCATATTTTATTACATACAACGTCCTATAATGAATTATGTATGTACTACTCGAATGTGGAATAAGAGTCTACATCATACGGTCCATGTGACCTTTGGCCTTTGAACCTGGATAAGGTTCACTCACCTGAGGGCCAGCAGCTCCACGCTCACCGGGGCGACCAGCCTTGCCAGGCTCACCCTGTGGAAGAGACAAATGAAGGTTATTCCCCTTCCAAACAAAAAACCCGTCCCCGCTGTCCTGATCATTGGAATCACAAAGAGGGAGTGTGGGGAACGGTAGACGAATCACTCACATCATCTCCGTTCTTGCCAACAGGGCCACCTGGACCGCGAGAACCCATGGGACCCTAGAGAGAGGAAATAATGATCGATATCAATATCATATTTACAAAGGACAGTTATTTGTACTTGAATTTGTAGGCGTGTATGCTTCCATGCTTTCATTTGCATCTAATAAATAATGCTATGCTAGATGTAAACCTGTAGACTGTGAAGTGTATTCAGGTTGGCCTCGATAAACAACTGTGCATTTTGTACATATATCAGTGCATAAGTGTGTGTTATTATGTATGTGTGTCTGTATATGTATGTGTGTGTGTGTGTGTGTGTGTGTGTGAATGTGTAAATATGTGTGTGACATGAAGTCAAAATTGAATCGTAGTAATCTATAATCAGCAATGTGGATTTTATGGAGGGGATAACACAGTTCTGAAAAATCCATTTGTCCATGGGTATACATGTATGAGGGTGGTGGGTGGGTGGGTGGGGGGTGTTTGTGTGTGTGTGTGTGTGTGTGGGGGGGGGGGGGGGGCAATGTGAAGTGTGCCATGGTTAAAAAGTGTAATTTCCAACTGTGTATCATTGTGTCACCTCCTACTTTTGAACCAGGATTATAATTGAGGTCTAAAATGTTTATTATTTATTTGCACTCACTGCGGCACCGGGCTCTCCTGGTTCGCCTGCGGGACCATTGTGGCCCTGAGGACCCTAAGACAAGGAAAACAACACACTTAATCAACAGGCTGATTCACTTCTAAACAATTATATCGAAAGCGCATGTGGTCTTGGATCCCTGTGTCAGATAAGCAAATACTTACTGGGGAGCCAGGGGGACCAGCGAGCCCACGGGGTCCCATTGGGCCCTGGAGAGGAAGAAAAGACGAGGTTAGAGACAGGTTAGATAAGTCCGCTAAACACATCTTTGCAGACGAGACGAGTTAAGGTACTGCTCTCTTTGCCATTGAAGAAAAGTGCTACATTAAATCATATTATGTCAAATTCAGAAGATAAACATTTGATTAAATTTTTTATGAAGTATATGTCGCAGGTTGTATAGTGTTGTGGTGCTTTCAGAGGAAGAAAAAAGGGCTTAGGTCTGGTTGAAGCAAAGTGAACTGTTAGTTCGAGTTCTGAACTACTAATCCATGCTAAGCAATCATCTGAAACTTATTTGTCTACATTGGGGCACGTAAGTAGCTTTTGTTGTGTGTGTCTCCAAGGTGTTTGACAGTCAGGGTGAAGACCACCTACAGCACCATGTAAGGAGAGAAGGGATGAACCAACTTACTATTTGGCCGGGACTGGGAGATCCGCCCGATTTGCCATCACCGTATCCGTGGCTCATCTGAGGTCTGAAGTCCTAAAGAAGGAGAGATATTTGTATGATTACTTCATACAGACTGATGACCACAGGGAAAGCTAATCACTTTGTTCACAGTAACGCAACACACTGCTAGATTAATCTTTTCCATCACATATTAGTTTCTTAATGCTTGTCATTTAGCTCTACAGCAGAAATAACATTTAACCTGCAATACATGATATAGCACTATTGCTTCCCTCAAGATATATATTTTGAAATTTGCTACTAAGAGATTTATCCATCAAGCTAAATAATATTCACAAAGATGATTAAATAAAGGTATAGAGGTGCTACAATCTTATGGTTTGAAGTGCTTATAGCAGCTTTTCTGTCACTGACCTTTCTGTTTTGGTGCATATGTTTTTCTACACAGTACATACATATTTCCTCTGGCATGTCTTTCCATGCCTTGCAGACTAAAAACGAAGGAGCTGTCCAGCACATACCATTTTGAAGGAGGACACTAACTCCTTTTTTTTTAATTTAGTAGAGTGTTGCGTGGACCTGACTCTACAGACAGAGATAATGACTGCACTCTGTGTGATGGTGTTACTTACTCCTCCAAGGCCAGGGGGGCCAGGTGGGCCTGGGGGTCCAGGAAGGCCGGGCTCTCCGTCAAGTCCATCATTACCTGGACGCCCTGGAACACCCTGAAGACAGAAAACGAAAAAAAATAAAAATCTAAATGACATGCTTAGAGTAGGATGGACTGTGTGACAGTGTCAGTGCCATTTATTCATTTATGTTCAGTATATTCATAAGGGTCATCATAACGTCAGAACTTATTGTTGAAGCAGCATAGATTGGAATGCTGATTCTCCTTATACATTAAATACATATTGTATTTATCATTAAATGTAGCCACTCCCAGCCCCTGCTTTGTTTATAAGTTATGCTACCTTAGATTCAAAGGTCAAAGAGTCAAAGGTCATTGGGTCAACAATGTTATTGAAGTGTTATTATTGATGCCATGCATCGCACTAGCCAAAATATCAAGTGCATTGTGTAGTTCAATCACTGATAGGCCACATTTCATCCATATATGATGGAACTTATTCAGAATGGTAGCAAAGGTGTCAAATGACAGGTAAAAAACTTTACAAATATATACAGCAAACAGGCTTTAGGAGTCTCACAGTTGATCGTTATTTCTGAAAAGTCCTGCCACAAAAGGCTCTGATTAAAATACAGTCGATTAAAAAAGGCTTGAAATCTGGATGAATGCAGAATGCAGTCTCAGAAGCCTCACATGGTCACGCTTCTCATTGCGTACCAAAAGGGGACCATTTACAAAATACTTTTTTGCTTAAAAGAAACATCACAAAGGGAAACTGAAGACTTACCGGGTCACCCTTGGGGCCATCATCTCCCTTGGGTCCCTATGAATTGAAAAACAGTTTGTGTTTTGAGATGTGTGAGATTTAGCCTTGATGTAGTCCTCCCTTTGTAAAGTAAACCACACTTTTTGCAAATTATTACTGCCTTTTTCCAATTATTCATATAATAAATTTAAGTGGGAGTTTGGTTTCAAATGAAATCATGGCAATATTTTATGAAATACCAATCATTTTGAAGCTGATGACGCATTAGATTGTCAACAGACCTGTACAGTATGGCAATGATTTGCATATAACCAAATCAACACACACACACAGGCAGAGAGAGAGACACAGACAGAGACACAGACAGAGACACAGACACACACACTCACACACAAACACACGACTACAAATTCTGTTTCTTAAAAAAATGTTAATAAATTATATATACCTCAACTGTCTCTCCACCTATAAAATCAACAAAGAACACAGAAGAAAACATGTCAGTTACTACTGAAAAATGTGTTGTATTGAATAGCTTGGTTGAAAAAAAGACTAATAAAGATAATAGACCTATCTATAAACAATTGCAAACATTGACTTGTGTATACAGTATGTGGAGGGATTTTAGAAAAGTATGTAGGGTTTAAGGTACTAGAGTGTGTCCGAGGAGGCAAGTATCTACATAGGTCAACTGGTTAAATTAAACTACATAACACGTCATCACATGTGTGAGTTCATTATTTAGACAATCTCCATAGAGCTGGCGTATAATCCATAATCAGAATCAAAAAAGAATAGCAAGGGTTTAATCCAAGACGATTCTTTGTTGAATTTCTTCAAGAGGTATGTCCAGGCCTGCATAGTAGGCCTCGCCTTTGTCTGGCCAGTGGCCAGTGAAGTGACCCAAAGAACATTAGGGCCGGCTAGTATCACTAGGGGGCGCCAGGATGATATAAAAAGCACATGGCATGTTGAGGTGATGAAGGTAGACTACCGTCTGTTTCAGGGAGGCAAATGGGGCAACATTCGCCGTCGGGAATTTCTGGGTTGGCGCAGTCAGATGTATCCTCACAGATCACTTCGTCACACATTACGGTTCCACTGTCACACACGCAGATTTGGCAGGGCTCTGGTTTCCATACATCCTTGTCGTTGTACAACTGTCCATCCAATGTGCAACTACCAAATGGGCCTGCAAAGAATAGAATTGTTAAGAAAAAACTGTATATCCATAACATACCAAAACGTAAAAAATGTGTCGACGATCTTGGTCTATCCTGTAAATTTATGGTGTGAGAATAAAAAAAATTAAAACATAAATAACAGCCTAATTAATGTGGGGAAAACCTACAAAAATAATAAATAATGGGAAAGACAAAATAAAGAAGAATGCCATATGAATTACTCATACTTTGACTTAAAGTATATTGAAAGCCATGTTCACAGACCCATAAAGAATCCCTGAAAGTAAAAACAACCTTAACACACCATAGAGTCTAGGTTCATTGCTCATATTGTCTTATTGTTGTGCTGTTCATTTCAACTTGATAGAGATTCACATTAAAACTGGGGGCTTCGAGGCCTCAAAGGCTTAGGATAAGAAGGGTAGGCTAATGCAAACTGTTTAAAAATATAGATTATTCAGTGTTGTTCGTATTGTTGAAACCATGGGTGAGGCATTACTTTATTTGATCTTCTTTTTGTCTCGAAGGCCTATATTAAAGGCCACGTAATGGAGCGAGAAATTAATAAGATTGATGTGCAATGCAAGGCATGACTCAAAGTAAGGTTTGAAGAAAAGTCTGGAATTGATTTAATGACAGCAGCCAATGAGATCCTCCTGTGGATGGGAGGCAGAAGAGAGCGAGAGAGAGAGAGAGAGGGAGAGAGAGAGAGAGAGAGAGAGAGAGAGAGAGCAATGAAGGGGGGGGTGTAGAGACATGAGGCTGCATTTGCGGTATCCACCTCAGAGTGGCGCTGCGAGTCCACCAAACGATCCTCTAAGCCACACGCCCTTTCTGTATATATAATTGATGTCTAGACAATTATAAAGATTACGTCAGGGTTGAGCTATTTTCTCATAAAATAACTGGATTGTTGCAAAAATGTCTAATGACCCTTGTGAGCCTTGTCAGATTATTTTTAATTAAGGATGCTTGTCCTACGACCCCCACCACCGATCGATGAAGAGAACCTATAATGTTCTTCAAACCTGTCAGTAATTAAAATATTTTTTATATGTTTGCATTTGTCTTCTGCTTCAACCCCCAATTTACTTTCATGCGCATCTTAAATTCTCCAGCTGTTGGAATCTTTCCCTTGCCCCAGGACATGGAATTGCGCTTGAACGGGGACACACTGGTAGGCCTACTTGCACGCCAGTGATCAGATAAAGACTCGTACACGAGTAGACACGTTTAATCCATGTTCGATAGAATGATGCCTATCTAGTGTCAGATCTCCTATAGCATCGAATTTGTCAGACCTAAACATTGATTTTATATTCTTTGTCTGCCATTTCAAGTACGGTGTCCCCCAAAGCAGGTATCACAAGATCAATTCCAAACAAAATACAACACGATTGCGTAGCATCCTTGTGCACCCAGGTACCAATGGGTGCCACGGTGCCACAGCGCCGCTCACCGCCTACTCAAAGCAGTCGAAAGAAATACTCACTGTCATCCTCGCCTTGACCTCTCGCCAAAAGCGCTGTTGCGCTGAGCAACAGCGCTAACCGAATATCCACAAAGCTGAACATGTCTAAATGTTAGACATGTAGACTCTTTGAGGCAAGGGGAATCCTAATTTTCCTCAGACTCCACTCATATAAGGAAGGGTCTGGTCTGTGTAACTCCAATACAGACCCAAGCAGAAACTCCCAACTGCCTAAACAAATGAGTATGGTTGGCTTTTATACGCCAAAACTTTTGGGGAGGTCCTGAGCACACCAGAACACTACATGTTCAAGTCTGGATCCCTCCTTCACCCTTAAGAGGGGCCGTCTTAGAACATGTCAAGCAAGTTCACCATTAAGGCAAAATCTGCATGTGCTACCGTTAGGGTTCTGTTCTGCTTCATTCGAATTTTAACATCATCCAGATTTGTATCGAAAGAATACTTGTTCAAAGTTTTTTCGGAATAACCTGCGTCCTTTATATTTTTCTACTGGATCTGTCAGAAATATATTTTTATTATCTTATTTCGATCTCGGAAGTCCATGCATATTACGTTGTTTTTACGGCATTTGATTGCAAGTCATTCAAATACGATAGCCTAATTGAAAACTGTATAGTACTCTTCCACTGTTGAGTAATAGTTAGTAGCCTACAGTCTTAAAGTGATATACATTATGCTTGGTGACTTACAAGGCCTGCTTTGTAGTTGCTAGAAAATTGTTTTAATATACATGATAATGTTGTATGTCCCACTTAATCATGTTCGTTTAGTGTAGTGGAATATGTATTTGATTTATGTAGCCTGAATTACAGTTTGGACTGGGGTAGGCAGTAGGCTACATGGCGTTAAGACTTTCGAACATGTTTCAAATCGTTATAGAATCATTTTACGTTTTATTTTAAATATAACCATAGCTTTACTATAAATAGGGATGTAAAATGTATATGTTCATGTTATAATACATTATTTGTCAGCAGAGTCATTTGAACATCGGTCAGAGCTTTCATTTTTACTGTTGGTAAAAGCTGGTGGCCTAAGCTAATACTATCCTGAGCAATCCCTAAATGTAAGGTACTGAAATTACATGCATACTCCACCTTCTCCAACTCTTTATTGGCCCTTCAATATGTAGCATGACACTAAACGAGAGAGAGAGACAGACAGACAGACAGAGAGAGAGAGAGAGAGAGAGAATTGGCAGTATCACAAAGCACTCTGTTTGCACTATGGACACGTTGCAGCTTTGACGACCATGGCCCTGTTTGACCCCTCCATATTTTTTTTATCTCTCATGTGTTGTTCTACATTATGACACAAAGCAAGAAAAAGCCTGCCATTGGTTGCCTAAATAATTTGAGTAAAGCTAAATGAACAATTATATGTTCAGCCAATCCTGAGAAAAATAGCAGTTTCCAGATTGAAGCCAGATTGCTTTTTAGAGGCATACGTGTATTGGTATCTCTGTGTAGACCGCAGAAGACCAGACTCCTGTCCTTCATGTTCATGGCGTTTACCTGATGTAATACCTCTGTACCACATTGAACAATCAAACCACCAAAAATATGACACCTACAAGCCCAAATGCGTTTATATGTCAGGTCTCAGTTCCTAATGTCTATTTTCCTTAGGTATAATAATTCTACACTGCTGCAAAACTCGATTAGCTTAATCAAATCTGTTCTGAGTCTCCCCCCTCTGGCTACAGATCCCATATCTAATGGGATGATTTTAGGTTCCATAGTTTTGCTAGGTGTAGCAGGACATATAGTTAACCCTGACATTCTGCGACTCTTTGTTTATTTGGAACCAGATACAGGAATATAGGTTATTGAGTTCTTTTCCAGATCAATTTGCTCAGATCTGTGTATTTGACTAATAATATGAGGAATGAAAATGTGGCGCCCACATTCATTTTTATCCAAACTTTTAGTTGACAAACAGTTTGCACTATAGTCCTATACTTTCATTGCCCATTCTTTTTGAAGCTTCAAATCGACTTAGCAAGAACAATTGATATTTCTTATCTGTGTGTACATGTAATGATCTTTCAATTTAAATCTTTCAAATTATGTAAAATATATGAATCTGTGTCCAATACGCCATTTTGTCTGAGCGTTTTGCATGTGCTTCCTTGGGTAAAACTAGGTGGAAGCTCTCATGAAGGGGTTTAAATAGAACCAGTAATTTTCTGCTGTTTGTGTTGGAGGCAAGCTGCTGCAGATCTATATTTCTGTGGTCCATCCCATAGAGTTGAGTCTGGCGGTTTGGGTGTAAGCGTAGTGAATGAGAGTATGGTGTTTTAACAGTTTCTTTCCCCTCCATGCAGTTAGGGTCAAGACTTTTCTAACAGGATATATGAAGAAAACTATTTGTAACTGCCAAGGGCATGTCTCAAAGCCATTTCAATGTACAGAAAGTCCACTCTGTTGAAGAAACATAGGGATAAAGGCATTTACTGCATTCCCAGCTCAGACTTTTCAGCTACAGCAGAAGCTGAATTTGTTGTGTTGGAAACGGAAGAGTTGAATAACAGAGTGATCTCTGAAATTTTTTATCAAAACAAAGTGTCCTAAAATGTAATCTAGGAAGGGTCCATGTCAAGTTTTAAATGACTTTCTTACCTGTTGTTGATGTCATTGTGACTTTCTCAGTAATGAGACCTAGCAAAGCCCACTCCATGTCCCCTATAAACAATTATCAAACAGAAGAGTAATGTTTGAAGTTTGTGGGGACCGTATGCTTTCTAAAAGCCCAACGTGGGCCCTGAGAATAGGTGAAGTAGAGGAATAGACAGAACGATGGCAGTAACGAGCATTAAGAACCTGTCATTGAGTTACTTTATACGTGTTGGAAAAGAGCCTGTCACGAATACATTGAGGCCTCAAGCTAATTCTGTGAAGGAATGGTCCAAGTTTAACCAATTCTAGGCTCAGCTTTATTTAGAGTTTACTTTGTTTAATCAGCTGAGATAAACCACTCAAGTTGGTAGTTTTGATAAGATGGATGTATTTTTTTTATGTATTCAATAAAAAAACGAATTTAACCGGACCTACTGTGCTCCTCTTAGAATAAACTCTTCTAACTACTACGTTTAAGGATAACAATAACATACTGGAGAATATATATAAGTGTTTTCAAATGTGTTTTTGGGAGAGCTGGTGTAGGTTGCAGCGGAGCTGGCACATAGGTCCAAAGCCGTACATTCCCCAGCCAGCAAGCTTCTGAGACACTGAGCATTTCCCTGGCCTCCTCCACGTGTTTCTACTTGCAAGAGATTGAGTTTATGCTAGACTCTCTCAAAAGGCTTGCGATGCTACAAGCTGTCTGGCTCCTTCAGTCATGGCTGGACCAATCAATCTACTTCATGGGAGTGAGAGTTCAGAGGCACAACCACATTCATCCCAGAGCACTTAATTTACAAAAAAAAAAAGTGTGACTATTACCATTATTACTTAATTATTATGCTCTTGTGTCCATTACAGTTGTACCTTGACATTGGAGACCCCAGTGTCTTGTAAATACTGATTACATGCAGGCCTTTCACACCCCCTTCCTAAAGTCCCCCCAATTGTAATCCTCACCCCTCCAGACAAATTATAGGGCAGGATGTCAAAAATTGTGTTTTGCAATATAATCAGTCGGAAATTAAACCTTCAATGTCTGTTATCAAGTAAAACAACTTATTGTGATCATATTACGTGTAAACATATCAACAAGAGGATACTGGCTAGTGCCTGCTTTTCTGCTTTTGTATTTGTGATAAGAGAATAAAAACAGTTGTGAATGTTAGCCAGTGTCCATGATCTCTAGACAACTAATACCATAATGTGGCCTTATTACTTTCTACAGTCTCTACACATTCCCAAATCTCCTTATGAAGGCACAATGTAACAGTTTAAGTAATTTGAAATTTGTTAATGCATAAAACCTTAACGCACTATGTGCAAATAGGAAATTTGGCTGATAATCTAAAACAGTAATAATGTCATATTATGAATA
>JAVQIZ010114207.1:0-10812 GCA_036023535.2 Galaxias brevipinnis
CAAACACGGGGAGAACACGCAAACTCCACACAGAAAGGCCCTTGGGCCAGGTGGGGATTGAACCCAGGACCTTCTTGCTGTGAGGCAACAGTGCTACCCACTGAGCCACCGTGCTGCTAATTTTAACATAAGAATCTTAAACCAACCAACCAACCCACCAATCAACCCACCAACCAACCCACCAACCACCCCACCAACCAACCCACCAACCAACCCACCAACCAACCCACCAACCAACCAACCAATGGCAAAGCTAATAGATCAATATTTTCCTTGATGGTCTAAATAGGTAGCTAGATTTGTCACTAGTCGCTTTTTAGAAATGAAGACGGTATGAGGATCTGAAAAATCACTAAATGTGGCGACAAAGATGCTCAATACACTCATTCTGAGGTTTTGTGTCTTTGTTCTTGGTGGGCGGATATGTAATTGCCCTAGGCCACTTTTGATTGGTGAGCATGACTGTCACACGAGGACGGCATGCATAAAGCATTTATCCTTTAAACGCTGGGTTAGACAAGCTATTTTAAATTGTAGCCTTTGCGATTGGATAATTGCATTGTTTACTTTTACGATTTCGATAAATTGATTAATCGTTCAGCCCTACATTGGATTTTGAATTATTGCATAAAATAAGCTCTTTGACAAACGTTTATGATACTGTTTTGTTAAGCAAGATAATCTTCACAAATGAACCTGTTGTATGATTTTTGAAGCGTAAATGCAGTCACTAGAAGTAAAAAGCTAACATTAGGCTATAAACAAACTACAGATCCCATGACCTCAGGGTCACCACCCCTAAGCTTCCAGATTGTGATTTGGTTTTGCACTCTGACCCTCAACAAACTCTGTAGTTTCATTTAGCCACTTGTTACCCATACTACATTTTAAGACACATAAAGCTTTAAAATTCATGAGTAGGATATTTACTGACGTATTTTTTTTTCATAGACCAAAACGTGAAAATCTCTTAAGATTGTGTTAACCACATACCTTATTTCATACATCTAACACAAAAACCCATTAAAAAAACATTGACTTCCAGACGAGGGAACCCATAGTGCAAAAAAAATGTTAGTATTTCCGGACCCATCCTGACTAGAAAAGGGACGATACTTTGTGGCACAATGTGTTGCGATATATAAACGTGACAATGTTCATCGCATAGCTGAAATAGGTATCGAAAAGTTATGTTTATAAATCTACAATCAATCGTTTTTTATTTGCCCCATATAGCTGACCTCTTCTCCATTTAAATATCACCCCAGAGGGCATACTACAGTTATTTTTGCTTTGTTTGATGCCTGTTGTTTCTTAAAACCACAACACATGAAGAAAAAGTAGGCTACCGTCATGGAGAGTGGAGACCAGAATCGAAGACGCACCATCTAACTTTAAGTCATTAGTTTGGCAGTATTTCAGGTTTCCATTTAATGCTGATAATGTTGCGGATTAGACTAGAACTATCTGCATGCTTTGCAAAGCTATAATGCCTTATACCTCGTCCAACACCACTACAATGAGTCACCACATTTTGCGCCGCCACTGAGAAAAGCTAACAGACAACCCGCTACCTCCTCCAAGTCCTACACTGCCTAAAGGACAAACAACACTTCAACATGCTTTTGCCAAAACACAACCTCTATCAAGTCCCCGAGCCAAAGAAATTACAAAATGCATTGGCAAGTTTATAGCTCATGACCTACGGCCTTTTTCCTCTGTAGACAACAAGGGGTTTCAACGACCTGTCGTCTACTACACACTAGAGCCCAAATATAAAATCCCATCCTGTGCACATTTCAGTGCACAGGATCTTTTATTGGAGCATTTTAATATTGTTTATATCAGGTTGCCAATTCACTGGATTTTCACATATTTTGGAGAGCAATGCAAGTTTAACTAATGTAATGTAAAAGCAAAAACAAAAAAACGTTTTAACTTAATGTGTAGTAATAAAATGAATACGAATGCTCAGCCGTACCTAATATCTAACAATTTATTTATTATATTGTGAAATATTGCATTGTGGAGTTATTGTATCGTATCGTGTGAAAAGTGTATCGTCCCACCGCTTTTCCTGACCCACTCTATATTACTGCCCCATCATTAAGGCACAAGCAGATGTGACTGTAATAACGATTGGGCATTCCGCTAAATTAATGTGTTGCTTAGATGCATTCTTATGGCCTATAAGACCATGTCAGCCCTATTCTTTCTTTCAACTGCAACCGGCAGTGTTAAACGGTACTGGGACCAAATGAAGACAAATAAAAAAATATTATTTAAACCGGCTTACTTGCAAATCTTTATAAAGCCAAGAAATAGGCCTACAAGGCTATTTAGTGCTTTAATCAGTCTGTTTTTAGGATGAAATCTATTAAATGAATATATTGTAGAACAATGAAATGGCATTGAACTTGCTTGTAGCCAATAGGGAAAATAATTAAGATTAAGAATTTAAATTGCGAATTTTGCGACTTTAGTTGTCACTGACAAGGGGCCATTTTACAATTTGATGGGTCAGTATGCAGTGCTTTTATATATGTTGATCTGTAATTACCAACATAACCTGCTCTGGAGAAGGTTAGGTGTGCAACATAAGTTACCATGGTGATTTACCCTGGTAAAAAGTGACCCACTGTCGTGGTACAGATAACCCAGGGTTAAACCTAAAGTTACCTTGCTAACCCCAAATCCTGCTTCATGGTACAAGCCTCAGGTCAAGTTCTGCCTCAGTGCACATGTTTATGTTGTCAATTATGTTGTGTGTTATGTTGTGTGTTGATTAGCTAAAAAGTAATATATAAGCTTTTTGCAGATATGACATATTAATATAGGAGACTTCAGTAACACTTGGAACCTATAAAATAATGTCTCCTTTTTCCACAGCAGTGGTCATTCTGCATGATGCATAACTGCTTTGACAGCGATCTGCAACAACCATCCCTCTCCTTCTTGGCCAGCCCCCCCCTCTCAGCCCACTTCGTGAAACTCCTCCCAGAAAATGGCAGATAAGAAAAAGCCACCATTCTATAATGATGACAGCTTGGGAGCGTTCCACTACAAGCAGCCTTTTTACGATACAATGGAGCTCTTTATTGAAACTCTGACGGGAACCTGCTTTGAGCTGCGCGTTTTCCCCTTCGACACAGTCATCTCGGTCAAGGCCAAAATCCAGAGACTTGAAGGTGCAGTTATTGGGATTACATTCAGTTGCTATGTTTTGTAGCAGCACAAACACAGTGTGTATCATGTAGTATGGATGTGAGTGAAATGTTCTGAGTAAACAATAATATCAGTTTGGATGTCCTTTGTCATGCTGCACAAGGTTATCTGAATTTGTGTTATGCCAACCACATAACCTTGCAATTTTATTTTTTGTATGTTATCAGTGGTTATCAAGGTTATCAGCTCGCTTAGAAACACTGGAATGAGGTTTGGCACTATCCTTAATGGGGACATGTACATAATTTGGTTGTACTGATCGAAATAGTTGTATTTTACTTTTAAAAATAAATGCTAATCCATTCGTATGCCAATTGCCGTTTTAACTGTTGTGATGGACATAAACAGGAGAAATGAAGACATGCATCAACACATCACAATATTGTCTTTTGGGCACTTATCAATTTCCTGTGAGAAAATGATAGAAACTTTACATTTAGCAGTAAGTTACTACCCACATGAATATTTTTCCCACTAACCAAAAGGTTAAATCTTATCTCTACATGGCCATGTCATTCTCAAAGTAAAGTAATATGATGCACATCATGCATAGTATAGGTTAATACCTTGCAGCATATTATATTTGATAATATTACATATTATATCTTCATTATACATGAATTTACCTAACCATTTGATTTCTTGTCATCTTAAGAGTTGTTTTTTTTAACCTGAATTCAAACAATGTAAATAGTTAATAGTAACAGTTTTCCACTCCTAGATGTTTGCAAAACGTATACCCCTTTCACACTAATGCCTGGTTTATACTTCTGCAAACATGCACGTAAACGTCTCTGCATAGCTACGCAGAGAAGGGCTTTCTGGGAGCCCTAAGTGTTGCTCACAGAGGCCCGTAGACGCAGAAACAGGGAGTCCTCCCAAATCCTAACAACGTGTCGAGCTAAGTTTCTTCTCCCGTTCTTGAAACAACCACTGATTGGTTGAGCAGGGTAGGAAGCGAGTAGATATTCGGTAATATTTTGGCTGTATCCAAATCAAATGAAAACACAAGATGACACAATGAAATTGAGCTGATATGAGTGAAATATGAAAATCAGTGAGCAAGCTTCGGTCTCTTTGTACTTTTGCGGGACATGAACTGGAGTTTCCGTATCTGTTTCTTCTACGGTTTCTGTACATTCTGGATTAATGTATGCGACACTGCCCCCTAGTGAACCCGTTAAACTGAAGCCTGGTTTATACTTCTGCATGAGCCAGCGAACATGAACATGCATCATGCGCTGATGTTCGCACATCAGTTTGCCTACATACTTCCACGGAAGTTTAACAGGCCCCACTAGGTGGCAGCGTCGCATTTGATAATCCAGAATGTACAGAAACCTGTAGAAGATACGGAATCTCCCGCTCATGTCCTGCAAAAGTTTAAACAAAGAGACCAAAACTTGCTCACTTCTTTTCCTATTTTCTTAGGCTTATACCAAATAAAATGAAATTAAATCAAGTTTATTTGTAGAGCACATTTAAAACTAGCAGAGCTGACCAAAGTGCTATACAATACATTCACATACAGTATATCAAATAATACAGAAAACAGTTGTAACATATAGCCTATTTACATAGGTGCTACAAATGCCTATACCATGTACAAGCTAAGTGCATAGAAATCCACTAATATGATTCGAAGGCTATTGAAAAGAAAAGACTATCTGCTTCATTTCAATGTATCATCTGTTTTCATTTGTTTTGGATACAGCCAAAATATTACAGAATATATACTCACTTCCTACCCTACTCAACCAATCAGCGATTGTTTGACCCAGTGAGAAGACGCTTTGTGCGATGCGCTGTTAGGATTTGGGAGGACCTTCCGTCACCACTTCGGCAGGCCTCGGTGAGCTATGCTTTTCCGGAAACCCCTCCTCTGCGAAGCTACGCGGAGACGTTTACGTGCTTCTTCGCAGTAACATAAACCAGGCTTTGTGTGGAAGCATGTAGTCAAACTGCTGTATGAACGTCAGCGCACGATGCACGTTCATGTTTGTTGACGCGCCCACGCAGAAGCATAAACCAGGCTTAATGCCGTGTCCAACCGTATGCGGCAGTGTTTCCATTAATTTGGTATCGGACACCGCAAACGGATACCTTAAAATTTACCGGACTTTTGATGAATTGACCAGCCGTTTTCATTAAATGCGTTGAGTGTGCTCAGTGGTGCCGGTGTGTTGCAATAGGTCAGACATTATGGGCTTTAACTCTTTAAAACACTTTATGTGTGCGTATGTGTGAGTGAAAGAGGCAGAAGCAGACAAGACGGTGCCTATTTGTTAGCACTGAGTCAAACAGGTCTACTTCTGTGCTCGGACTTGTGTGGACAAATATGCAGTGCATACAATGGGATTTTCACAGTAAGATTTATTTTTAGACGATACAAAATAACGTGATATTTAAACTAGAAAATGCGGATGTGATGCATCCAGTGATTAGACTGACCGCCTTAGCTCGCAGAACCTGCACTGCAGCACAAGTGGACTGCACTACAGACCCCGTTTGTTGACAGGGCTTTTTAAAAGATGTCTTGGGCGAGCGGCTCACCTACCCAGTTGTAAACATTTGGTGAGTTATTGTAAAGGAGAATTAGGCTTCTTGTGCATTTTTTCTGTAAAGAACTATTAGTAGCCTATTAATATTCAAAAGCACACCAATTCCTGACTGATCATTAGTTTTGTCATTAAGAATCATTAGACCTTATTTATAATTTTTGGTTTATTTATGGACACCTTCACTTTATAAAGGTTTACCAATCCCTTCAATTAATAAAATAAACCTATCAAACTTGCATCAAACTCTAAATGAACCCATTCCGCTTTCATTGCGTGACAATAGCCAACTCTTAGAAAATCCATACCAGGGTTTGCTCATTACCTTGCTGTGGCAGATGCTTGCCTTGGCTCTCGTCAAGACAATATTGATCTGACCAGACCACATTTACTAGCTAAAGTTTGTTCATAGGCACGTTTCGCTATCAGCATGCTTGCATTGTTTTGAAGCAAGAGGCTAGTGGTCGTAAATGTACATATGTACATACATAGCAAATCCAACTTGTTAATCAAAACATATATTTATGTAGCATGCTGGGTTAGAGTAGTCAGTCGGCTGTTTGGCAGGAAGCCGGGGAGCTTATTGAGAGCTCTGCAAACTGATTGTCATTCAATATTTTGTATTACATTTTTTTAAATGATTATTAAATAATTTTCTAAACCTTTAGGAGTATCCTCATCCTTACAATAGAGAAATCTACCACAGTTAGTATACAGAAGTGTGCTATTTCTCAAATCCTTACAGTAAACAAAATTGTCACCAAAGCCTTGTAGACCAAACAGTTTGGACTAAGGAAGGCAGTTCTTTTATTTTCCTTATGAACAACCAGCCACATATTGTCCAATATACTATATAATTATCTTGATTTTCTACATAGCTAGTGAACATGAAACACTATGCAACTGTAAATAATGAGACATGATGGTAGACTCATGTCAAATGTGACAGATGCAAATTGCATGTAGCAGCTGGTCTGTATTAACGTTAGCCGTTTGACTAGTGCAACATTTCTGAGATTTATAACTTTATGAAATAAGAATTTGTGACAAACTAGTTGTCAGTTTGGTGATATCAAGTGTTTCGTCATAAATATAAGTTACCTTCCCTTGAAAAATCGCCTCAGATTTCAGCAGTATGCTATTCTCAAATCCTTACAGTAAACAAATTGTTACAAAAGGCTTGAAAACCAACCAGATTGGCCTAATGAAGGCAGATGCCCTGAAGTGTTGGCACGGTGTTTTTATTTATAAGTTAGCATTCCCATTTCTGACACCATGGTTTGATTTCAAATAACGAGATGGAGTCATTGATGCAGTTAACAACTGGTATTCAGCGTAATAGCAGACAGTCGTATACAAATGTAACAACATGCAAATACATAACATCAACGCTAGGATGGCAGTACATGCCCATGAAAACTCTCCCCATTCATTTCAGTAAGGGCACAAACCGATAAAAATTATAATACAAACTAGAAATGCATTGATTGTTTTGCTTTTTAACGATTCACATAATGCAAATTCCCCTTGCCTTCTTGCATCTTTCTTATTTGATGTTGATATTTTCTTGCTCTGAGTGTGTGTATGTCCGCGCAATCTGTAGCAAATGCCAGGCCATTACAGTATAATTTGAACAAGCTAACGCGTAACCTTGTGAGAGCTCCAAATCTAGTTAAAATCCGGTAAATATATATCAGAGATTGAGAAGCTATGTGAACATGCTATTGCGCAATACCTTGGGCATTATCAGCGCAGCAGGATATGCTTTTGTTTTATTGTGTTTGTGTTTGTGTATTACAGTTGCGTTTTGGTATAGGCTGCTACTTTTATATAATAAAGGTAAAGACAACTCAAAACTTATGTTAGTCATTTTACTCATGGTAGGGATGAGTAACCTACTAAAATGTTTTTTAGCATTGTTATGAATGGCCTTTCAAATGTTACGAGCTATCAGCGGGGAAAAACTGATTGCACTCCTGCCGTCATTCAGGCAATGACTTCTGGGATATCAGATGCGTTCTTGATAGCAAGTACGCAACCGATGCATCCTCGATAAAATGGGCAGATCAAGAACACCATATGGGCATTTTAAGCGTTCTTGGTAACTTGCGTTCTTTGAATTGGAACCGTGCTTGGGACATGAAAGATTACGTCAATGGGTCCACGAGAACGCAAGAACGGAAAACAACGTGGACCGATAAAACAGCCACTGTCTCGTTAGAGCCGATGTTAACTTCAAATCACCGAGGGTGAGCTGTTCAACTATGAAACAAGCTAAAACCAAGTCCAATGTGGGAAAATTGCACACACAAAAATGACAAAACAAGCGCATTACCACCACAGTGACTGTTCTAAGCTCTGACTAACTTCGCTTGACGTTAATACTGGCGACATCGGTTCCATTAGAACGGCTTTTTTCAGCAGCTAGCCTTATTGTAAACCAGGAGGATTAAAAAAGGTTAATGTTTTAAGTTGCTTCTAGCATTATAAGCCCCAGCTCTTTTTGAGAGGAAATATCTCTTAGCAGTGGTGCTTTCAACTGTAAGTACGACATAACATTTTTTGCAAATGTTTAAACGTTTTGCGGGGGGAATCATGTGTAAATTCATGCTTCATATTAACTGTTTTATTGACAATTAATCGATTATTGGTCATTAACGTGAGCGACTGTTTCTTGAAAATGTGCAACCCTAATAAATACTATATCGATCAACTTGATTAGGAGTCATATAATTAAGGGGGCACCACCCAACGAATTTAGCTTATAACAAGGCTCGATGAGAAACCTTAGATGTAAAATTTTTTATATTGACTTAATATTAACGCTAATATGAAAGTAGTAAATTCTTAGTTGTGTGAATGGATGAATCATATGCAGAAGGAAACAGGAGTTTAAACAAAACAATGACATTTATTTCTAATTCTAGGCAAGATATTTACTGCAATACAATGAATAAATAACTAACATGGTTTGTGATGAAACGTGGGTATGGATCTCTAAACAAAGCAGTATTATGAGCTAAGCTAAAAGCTATGCACCAAATGCATTGTATAAGGAGAGAGCGGAAATTAGGTTACTGCCATGCAGCGGGTAATTCAAAGTGAAGATAACTGTATCATCCTCCTCGAGCCAAATGGGCAGGGGAGGATAGACGTGTGAAGTTGATTCTCCTGCACTTGTTCCAGTTGAGCAAAGTGGATGGAGCGGATGACCTATAATCACAGAAATCCTGCAGTTACAATGTATCATAAATTTCTTGGGTCTAAATAATTTCATGAAATAACCTCTGTAAATCTATCAGGCTATAATTAGAGCCAGTGTTTCCGCAGGGTACATTCGCAAAATGATTACCGCCACGGCTTCAGAATTTAATGACAATGTCATGAAGTTGCAATTACACGATTAATGGCGCTGTGGCGGCAATAATTTTGCGGAATTATTGCGGAAACACTGTTTTGGATACTGTCAAAAGCCTGGCTGCAGCATTTTGGACCAGTAGGTTGGACAAAGATGGCTGGCTGATATCTGTGTACAGGGAGTTCCAGTAGAAAATTTAGAGCATGGGTGACTTTTTCCAAATCCATTAGTTAAAGGAAGTGTGTTATTTTTGACAGGGTCTGTAACTGGATTTTACCACTGCATTTATCTGTTTGTCAAATTTAAAAGCAGATTCAAAGTTCACTCCCAGGTTCCTGGAGTGGGGTTTTAAATAGGTGGAAAGATTACCTAAACTCTTAGTAATTAAATTAATGGAATTAGGGGGGGCCAAAGAGATCTACTTCCGATTTGTTTTCGTTTAACTGGAGGAATTGTGAGCCATCCAGCATTTAAAGGGACCATAATGTAAGATTTGGAATATTTCTCTGTCTAGCATTGTTTTATCCCTCGGAGGGATTGTAGCAACAACATGTAAAAGTGAAATCTGTGCCTTGTGCCTTTCCTCTAGTTCACATCTACCCTATTTTACAAGCTGTTGAATCATAGCTGTTTGCGGCTTAGAAAATTTAAGTCAGTTTAATTGACCAATCACGGATTCATGCTAGTATAAGTAAAGTGAACTATTCTGGCAGCAGCCATGACAACAGGGGAATGTTACTATCCCTAGCCAATGACATAACTCAGCTAATGAATATTAATAAGCAATGGGCATAAACTCGCGTTCACTAGGGATGGGAATTTTAGGCCATATCACTATTCGAATATTCTATCTAAAATATTTCGGGTAATCGATTAACCGAAATAAAAAGTTTTTTTATTCGCATTAATAATAATTGATGATAATTCATTGTATTTCATTTTTAGCGCTTTTCTCAAGACTCAAAGCGCTTTACACCAATTGGTTGCCAATTAAGTACACAAAACAAACAACGGACGGACTGACAGCTATCAAACACAACACTGAGTGGTCTGAGTGATACCACGGCAGCCAATTTGCGCCAGACTTGCTCACACACACAGGACACACAAACCAGTTGAATTGGCAGTGGTCATGGCGCACATGTAATGTGGCCTGAAGGGCTTCCTTGATCTGGCCTTTGCTAAACAAACATATTCCTTTTCCAATTTGGACCTGGACCCTTTGATTTCAGAGCTGTAACCCTAATGGCCTATTTTTAAAGATTTTTTAAACACTTTGAACGTTGAACTGCTGCTATGACGAGGCAGCATGGCATGGGGTGTAGTTTTTAGTGGACCTGGACAAATTTTGGTGCATTTTTAAACATGGGAAGTAGGATATTTGGGGGAATAATAATAATAATAATAATAATAATAATAATAATAATAATAATAATAATAATAATAATAAATATAACTGCAAGCAGTGAAAGCGGTGGCCGGCTATGAAAATTTATTACAGGAAAAAACGAACATTAAGAAAAGATTTTTTTTTTTGCAGGAAACAAAAGAAAGAAAGAAAGAAAGAGAAAAGGACAAATCCGGTAGAAATGGTCATAGAACTCTCAGCAAATGGAGGAGGTTGCACACCCACCAACCTACATAACCTTCAGTAACCCAGATAGCAAAATT
>JAVQIZ010114284.1:0-15113 GCA_036023535.2 Galaxias brevipinnis
TTGGGATCCAGAACCAGAGCTATGCGTCGAGGCGAGCCCAACTATATCTAGTTGGTACTGCTCCACCTCCCGCACTAGCTCCGGTTCCTTTCCCACAAGAGAGGTTACATTCCACGTCCCTAGGACCAGTCTACGATGCCGGGGATCGGCACGTCTAGGTCCCCGCCTTTGCCTGCCACCCGATTGGCATTGCACCCGACCCCAATGTCTATCCCTGCAGGTGGTGGGCCCACAGGGCGGCGGCTCCATGCTGTTTCTTCGAGCTGTGCCCGACCGGGCCCCATGGGTCAAGGCCCGGCCACCAGACGCTCGCCGACGAGCATCCCTCCCAGGTCTGGCTCCAGGGGGTAGCCCCGGTTTCCCTATTCCAGGCGAGATGCCACAGTGTCGTTGGTTCCACTTCATTGGGTTTTTTTTTAATCGCGCTTAGTCTGGACCCTCACCTGGGACCAATTTGCCATGGGAAACCCTACCAGGGGCTACTGCCCCCGACAACACAGCTCCCAGGGTCACAGGCATACTGAAACCCCTCCACCATGTTAAGGTGGTGATTCTCGGAGGGGGGTGGTGCAACTGAATTTAGTAAAACGATAGTTTGAAACTAACTAGTGGTTACTAAGGACTTAGTAAAAACTTGACGCACAAATTTAATCACTCACTTACACATAATTGGTACAATTAGTCCAGCACCAGTTTTGCGTAAGTTTGCGCGTAAAGTCTTTACTAAGTCCTTCAGAAAAGAAGAAAGAAACTACTACTTTAGCAAAGGTTAAAAAACCTTTAATAAAGTTAGCGTCGTGATACAACAACGACCTTAGCAGGGTAGGCTACTGTCGTGAAGGGGTGGAGGAGGACATGGCTGGGAGCTATATACATATAATATATTATATATTTCCAACAAAGTTTTGCACTATTGACATTAATAACAAGGGCATAGAATAATTATATGTTCCACATAGGAGTTAAGAATGTATTTGTTCAGTAAGCTAACAATTGCATAGTTACTATGTTGGCCGGTTAAAAGGACACTGACCACCAATGTCGTGAAGTTAATTTAGATACCGACACCTGTCATCAATAGCCAAAGTTCTCATGCAGCAATCCTGAGATGTAATTTTAACTTTAATTCTGTAGTTATTTTAATGGATTTCCTCCTGAAATAACTGCTTTCTCTATTTACAGTTATTTAAGTTTGACGGTTTGTTTCCCCCCAAAAGGGGACAGTACCCTCAGTAACCTCGGCATGAAAGTTTCCGGATGATTTCCCTGGTTTATGTTTGCGACACGCGACAACTTTCAAGAAATTAACTCATTTTTTTGCTGAGGAGTCAGCACAGCATTACTGTAACTGACGAAATGTATAGCCAAAAGTTTTGACATTAACTGTAGGTTATTTCTTTATTTTTTGTATTAATTAAATAATTATAATCATGTATCTGTATGTTAGAATAGTTACATGTTATCACAAATTACTCATGTTACTAGAAAGTACGATCTGATTAGATAAGAGAGTCTTATCAAAACCAAAAACCAGTTAATACAGGAGAAGATCCACAAATTGCTAGGAACAGTGGCTCCCCAAGTGCATGCATCCCAATAGGTTCCCAATTTCCATTGGTTTTTGTTTTGTATATGTTGCATCCTCATCTTACCATCTGGGCAAGTACCAATCCACAAGAAGCATTATGTGTGCTGAGTCAGGTTTAAATGAGAATGGAGGTGTAATTAACTGCGATATACCAATCCTGCAGGAACGGGAAAGATTATCTTCTTTTCAGGTGGTAAGTATCCCTGCAGAGTTGGCAGAAAGCACCTGCAGGAATAGGTAATAGGGATGGGTATAGGGATATCTCTCATCTTAATGAACATCTTTTTTGAATATCTGGCCGTGCTGAGAGCGGATATACTGTAGAGAGGTGGCTCTGAGACGTCATTGCTTACTGTTTAGCCGTCTGGAGGTGTCATGGGTTCAAATTATTGAAACATCCGAGATGGAGGGTGCCCACTTGAAAACCCCAATGACATATCAGCTCTGAACCCAAGTCCATTCTAAAATATTGGATCTTGAAGTACTCTCCTTGGTGTATGGGTTAGTGGATAATATGACATCCTATCCTGTGTATATTGAAATTGAAATGGTTCAACATTAACAGAAAGCCTAGTCTAATCGCGTGTGTACAACAAGGTGTCTAGATGCAAGTTAACACCCCTTTGCTCAAAACATGCTTTTTAAAGATTCTGAAGAACATTGTAAAAGTTGAATCAAGTGAATTAGACATCACAAAGTGTGACAGCAAATTACACGTAGTTATTACACATATGGATGCCCTCATTATATGCCTGAGGGTATACAATAGTTTTCATTGAAACAATATCTGCGACATTAACACGTGTTCCTAAAAAGTAGTAGATATAGGTGTTATGGTAGACCTTTCAAACTCTAAAGTATGAGGGTAGGCTGGTCTAAAAAATATAGACAGAATACGCAAGTAACACAGCATTCACTAAGTTTTGCCAATGTACCTTCAGAGTAATTTTATGCAAACCTTGCCAGAACATTCAGATACGTTTGCGCAAGTCATTGCGAATTATACACGAGGTTATGTATCATTTGCTGGTCTCATGACTGTCTCAAGAACAGGCTCTGGGGAGAAAGAAAGAACATCAGAAGCACTGGCCACATGATGAACTTGTGTGAACTGAAAGCAAGTACTGTAAAAACAATAACCAAGCAATTTACCATGGTACGGCAAATACTGGGAGATAGTAGACGGAAGAAGGCATGCTGGGTAAATATGGTTTAGTGACCCAAAGTAAATGATGAGCTTACAGGGATAGTTGGAAAAGTGTTGTGTTGTACCTTCCCACAGTATTTCCAGGAGATATCCCTACTCGTCTGCTTTGTCTGTTCATAGTTCTTAGTTTTTTCTCCCGCTAGCATTTAGCCAAATCCAAACAGGAAACATATTTGGTTAGCTTGACTCAAAACCCAGACAAAAATAGCTCCATAGTGAATCAATTAGGTCGTTCGAAGGAGGCTCATGAGTATAGATAAAGGCTATGAACTGAAAATGACAAGGGCCATATATTAAGTTTATATTAAGGCAGAGTAGGCGAAAAAGGGATAATTTTACAAAGGTGTTCATTGTTCAAGTATTCTTTATGGCAGCATGGTGGCTCAGTGGTTAGCACTGGTGCTTCACAGCAAGAAGGTCCTGGGTTCAATCCCCACCTCAGCCAAGGCCAGGGGAAGCTCAGACAGGTAGTAGGGAACCAGGTACTGAGACTGGGGTAAGTTCAGTAAGAGAAGCAGGACTGACGAGACGAGGGACTGGAGAAAGGTATCGGAGTCAGAACGGACTAAACTGCAGCAAAGAGCAAAAAAGAGTTTGGTTATATGGATAAACATGTGCAAGATGGTTACTAGATCAATGCATGGATTACGCCGTTGGCTCTGCAGACAGATTGAGCAGATGCACAAGTTGCTGCTGGTGCTGCTCTGACTCCAGCACACCTGTCTGTTTGTCAGCACACCTGTCTCCACTCACGCAATCACATACTCACGCAATTAGGGAGAGAGCCCTGTGGGGAGTGGCAACACATTAAAGAGACACAGGTGGGGAAGTAGAGGGCATGAGCAGATGTGACATATAGTACTGATCATATATGTAGGAACTATAAGGTCTACCTATTAGTTATGCATTCTATCGAACCTATGGCAATGGAGTCACTAAGGTCTTGATTGTAATTTTGGAAATGGGAAACAAAATGTGTAATGCACTAATGCTGTTGTGTTGTGCACTAATGCTGTTTTATGTGATAAAATATATCAGGTTACGAGGTTGGTAGGCTGACAAATTCAACAGCCCGCCATGTATGGTCCATGTATGCTAGAATATCCAACAATTTAAAGAGCCGTTTAGTAGGATCCATTTACGTGACTTTACTCAAGTAAATCAATGCCGTATCACTACCGTGTGGGTTAGACAAAGAGATTTGTCAAATGTTGTTGTAAATGAACTGACAAACAGACCATTTCTGTGATACCAACCACCAGTCTGTCTGGTTCTGTGGTCCCACCCACTTAATAAGGGTGGCCCACCTCCTATCAGTATCTTACCATGTCCTACAAAGACTGCATTCTCACACCTCTCTGACAGATGCCCCATCTGCCTTCACCACAGGGACACTCCTATAAACATAGGCTTACTGTCACTGAACGGGTCGAATTAAATGCAGACCTATAAGATGTAAAATATGTAATAGTCACCGTAAAATGGAACTTACATTTAAGAAACTTTGTTATTCTAATTGACTAGTGGATAGGTAATGAGCCAGTAAGCACATTTTAACTTCCTAAGATCCTGCATTGCGTCTTTAATACAGAGTATTGTAATTTGAGCATCGCAGTTTCAACATTTAGAACTCTAAAGGCTGAATAAAGACAGCATTTGAGAATATTTATCTTCCAGGCAGAAAAGATGTGCACATTTTTTGTCATTGTAAAATCAATATATAAAACCTCATGTGTGACCTTTTTCTCAAAAAGTATAACGTTCACTATGCCAGGTAATGTCATCATATTATAATTGCTCAACATTCTATTTCAACATCGTCTACTTCCCTTATTGGCAAAAACCAATGTCAAGTTGCTGGTGGGTGGAAGAGCTTAAGTGTGAGGATAAGTCAAGCAATACTGCACACTTAAAACTTTATTATTTTTATTAATGTCTGAATAACTTTGCTATTTATTTTTTCATTTACAAACATTTGTGATGCGATTTAAATGTATTATGTTAGAGTCCTTCCCCATGCTATTATTTTTTTCACTCCAGCACAAGACTGCAAAAAATATTATATACTTTTAGGTTTTTTGCATATGACTAAACAATAGTTATTTTTGGATGATAGCTTACATTCGATTGTAAGCCGTCGTGGTAAAAATAGTCAAGGCCAATATTTAGGTCATGTTACATTTCCTTGGACAGATAATATTTTGCTGTCTCCCAGGCAACACATTAACTGTATCTTAATTTGTATCTGACTTGAGTCTCGTGGACTCGTTCCTTCCCATTGAACAGGTCGAGAAAAGTGTTGTAATAACAAGAGAGTGTTTAAAATAAATCTTCATTAATTATCTTTTCTCAAACAGCATTTTTGCATGCCAGTGAGCTGTAAAATAGTTTTGCATGCTAATAGGTCAGTTTTTGCTGGAGACAAAATGCTATTGGCTCGTATAAACGTGTCTTACGTATAGAGAGGGCGATGTTCGCTACGCTTATAAATCCAACTGCAAGTTCGAGTGCTACCAAAGTCTTCGTGTGTTCCAGTACGTTTACTCTACAGAATTAACAAGCGCAGTCATGAATGTAAGTAAAACATATTTTTTATTTTTCCTTGATGCTGTGTAGTACCTTATCATGTTTAAAATAGTCTGATCTCTAAACCTAGTCTATGTGGTCCATTATGATGGACTTGACAGCTGTTTGACTTATTTTGTGTGCCAATTCGAGTGGTTGGTGTGCATGCAGTATAATAGTAAGCAACAGCTAATTAATATGGACTAAGGATGTGTTATAGTTTACGGCAAATGCCTTAAAACTTTACACATCATGAATGTATTCGATTGGTTTGTCCCACATGAATAAATAAATGGTCTCATTCTTATTTGGCACAAGCAGTAGTTTATTTTCCAAGAGCTATTTTTAAATCATGTAGTTTACGCTGATTGTTTATTTCAACTGATCACTAGTCAACACCCAGTAAAACTCAATGCAGAGCCTTGTAGCCTTGTAGCTTGGCCATGGCCTACTGTTGTCTTCTTTGAAATTGAATGTTCTGCCAGGGGGAAATAAATAATTTTGTTTTTTATCATTGGGCGTTTTTGGAGATGCTGAAGTAAACGCAGATGTAACTGGCAACTTACAAATTGCAATGCAGTAGTCACATTACAGGCTCAGGTGAGAAGCATATTGAGGCTATAACAGGATGCAGCTCAATTACTTTTTAAGTATTCTGATTTATATTAAGGTTGGCCAAGCCCATGGAGTCCTATTCCTTGTTCCAAAGAGCCTTGTTACATTTGTACATGAGCTAAATCTCTTTGAATCATTCTCCTCTCATAGCTTTGTCTAGATGTTCGGCTACTTCTCTTTGGGGGTCTGCTAAGGCCAGCAGCTGTCTTATGTCTACATAATAGCTGGGAGAAGTTAGTAACACCCGGATGGGATTTCTCCCTGCTACAGTATCTTGTGGGGCTGCAGGCGCACAGCCAAGCCCAACCCAGCTGGCAAAGACTGGCTCCAGTGCTCCAGCACACAGAGTTTATCGCAGACTCAATGCCTAACGTGGAAAGAATGTCTACTGTGTCACACTACAGTATGACTTTCTCCATCTTCCCACTTTTCCCCTTTTTGTGTCATCAGAACTCCTTCCTCTCTGGTCAAATCCTCCTTTACCGGGTCTTTACCTTATTTCTGCCTATCTCCAGCCACATGTAGTCCTTTCATTGACTTTTGCCAGTGCTAACAGTGGTGTAATGTCAGGGTAACATTTTCTAATTTTGAACTATTTTTAGAAGAGACTGCTTTATCAATTGTGTCAGCTAGCTTTCCCCAAATCTTAATAAGCAATACGTAGGATAAGCTGGAGTTTAATTCAACGTTTCTAAAAGAATTTTATGTGGTTTTGATAAGAGACAAAACAGCATCAATTAGTATTTATTGTAACATCCTGGTTAGATTGTTTATATTCTGATTAATGATTACACCAAAATATTTCTTTTAATGCTGAAAAATAATTTATCTGGATTTAACTGTGAAACGAACATTTTATTTTTGTTTGCACTTGGCCACACAGTGGCTGAAACCAGAAACGTGATGGCCTATATAGAACATAAAAATGGCACAAGAAGAACATTTTCACTTCAGCAAAGTTTGAAAATGTACAACCCCTTGACATCCGATTCTGACACACCCACACGACTGCCACTGCCATCGGATTTGAGCATTTTATTTTTATTCTGGGGACTTCCGGTTTCACTTTCAAGACACTGTCCATACAATAGAACTGCAATATGTCCAGTAACCAGTTTGCAATTTTTTTTTCCACAGTTCTTCAACTGTTTGTGACCTTTTGTATATTTTATTCAAGGAAGCAAATTATAGTTGACAGTCTTTCCCCTATAAAAACATAGTTAAAGGGATAGTTTAACTTTTTGGGAAATAAGATATGTTCCCACTTGCCCCTAGTCAGAGGAGATGATCGATATCATTATTATAATTGTACGTCCAGTAATGTGTTATTTAAGTAAGTAAATGTGAGGTGAATATAGCCTAGCTTAGCAACAATGGCTGTATTCCAGTAGTCCCGGCTAGCATGACTCTTTCAAAGTGAAAAGACACGGGGGCGGACCTATTATTGCTGGGCTGCCTACCCGACACAAGGTAAAACTATAGTTCTGCCTCGCAACAATAGGCCCGACTGCGTATCTGTTTCAATAACTTCTCGCTTTTACATTTTAAGTTCTACATGTGTGAAATACAGAAGATACGCCATGTAAATAACGCAGCGTTGTGTATGTTGTCACTTTTGACTTAAGCCTGTAGTTAAATTATCCCTTTAAACATACGGCATGATTGATATGAGCCTATTAAGCCGAAAGGCTTAATGATTGTTCATTGAAAGAACACAGGAAATAGTTGACGAGAAGCTAATGTTGCTAGAAGGAGTAACCTCAAAAGCTGTTTACATTCTCCCACAGCAAAACGCTTTGATTAAATCGAAACATGAGTGGGGTAATGACTGAATGATAACGTTTTAAACAAAAGTATTGCAGGCTTAAAACTATCACACGTTCCTGCCACATGTACAATTGGGATAGCTGAGTTCAGCTTTTCCCACACCATCGAATTGGCCATCCACTGTGGAATAGCAGCTAGGAAAATGTGAAGGTTATGGAGACAGCCTATAATTTCTGAACCTTTTTAGCATCCACTGGCCAAAGTTGCTTAAAGGAAAATGTGAATGTGCTCCAGGCCTGTAGTAAACTGGGGCCACTCCTTGAATGGAAAACTAACTGGAAACAGATGTATTATTTGGATAAAGGGGTTTCAGGTTTTGCAGTCTGAAAGAAATGTTTTTGCAAGATCTTGTCTGTTCTGGAAGTAGTCTTTTTGTTGACATCGTCTGTTTAACTAGTACCACTTCAATTTTAAGTGTCAGTCACGTGTACTCTTTACTTCCCAGTGTAACAGACTCTTGTGTTAGATGATAAGTAAACATGATCTCACAGTATCTCCTCAATGACATGTTCCAAACTAATGGTTGTCTTATCTCTCCGTTCAGACGATGCTGATAAAGAACATGTCCTTCAAGGTGGGCCAGACTCTCACTGTCACCGGAATGCCCAAGGCGGACGCTACCAAGTGAGTATCAAGGAGGACACATTCCTCTCTTCCCCGGTGCAGCACACTGCCTGTTGTTCATAGTGCTGGTCCTATGTGACGTATGTCTCTCAGATTGGGCTCTGTGTAAAAATAGGACAAAACTTAGATTCACAAGCATGATCTAATATAATCCTCCCTACTTGAAATGTTGCCATCAGCTCTGGGGCTTAATTATATAATCAGCTAAGTTAGATCAACTCGTTTGCCTTGTTTTAACAAATGTATCATATGCAACCATATCAGGGGAGATAAACCCAAAGTTAACTGTTCTCATGGTCCTTTTAGTTTTGCTATGAACATCGGCCCCAACGAGGAGGACATTGTGCTGCACATGAACCCCCGGTTCGAGGCCCACGGGGACCAGAGGGCCGTAGTGTGCAACTCCTACCAGGGAGGAAAGTGGTGTGAGGAGTACCGCAAGACAGGGTTCCCCTTCAAACAGGGAGAGGAGTTCAAGGTATGTGTCTGGGTTCCTGACCGTGAAATGTTTTTTTTGTTTTTTTTCGGCGTAATGTTTATGTGTTTGGAAGAGGGATAAGAACGTGCCTGAATATTTGCACTGTAAAATGTATCAGTCTATTTGTGACAGGGTGTATGTGCACTCACATGCCTGTATGCAAATAGGAATCCTCCAGGATAATGTCCATATCCACTCAATACAGTTTTTCTTACAGGCAGGTGGATTATAACAGATTATAACAGTGATATGGCCATGTTTGGATGGTTGTTCATATGAAATAACAAGAGTCCTACTAGATTTCAGTGCTACATTGCCTAACATCTCTCTCTCCCTCTATTTGTGCTGTGTCTAGTTTAAAGTCACCTTCACTAAGGAGGAGTTTTTGGTTACTCTCTCTGATGGCACTGAGATCCACTTCCCTAACCGACTGGGCGAGGAGAAGTACCGCTACATTGGTTTTGACGGAGATGTTCGGATCCATGGTATTGAGATCAATTAGATCCAGAAGACACTAAGGCACCTGATCATACCCAAAGGCTTTGTTGTGAGCTTCCTAATGGTTGACTACTCATTAATGTGTGCCTTGCCTCTGAGTGTCTCTGACATGTAGTGGGGCCTTCCATAAGAGCTGAGATGGCCATGCAGCTCCACATGAAGACAACACAAAGAGCCACACATATTAACCTTTTTACTCTGTGACTTTCTCTCGTTTACACTCACACTTTGTGCCTGCTTCTAATCCTAAACCCTTGGTGAGGTCACACACACACATACATTGCATGCTGCCATTCCTGAGCACTTGATGAGGTAACTAATTTACAAAAATGCATCATTTACCTGATCAAAGTTTTGAGTTAGCTTTGCTTCTGGGTTAAGCTTGAGGAAAAAAACTAAAAACTGAACAATAACTTGTAAGATTTAGCTATATAAGTCAATGTGTCTCAAGAGACTTTAGAAATCATTGTCTTTCCACCGGGCAAGAATCATTCCACATGTTTTACTAAGTGCAATGCCTCATCCTTTGTGCTCATTAAATTTCTTTATAAAAAAAAATCAGCCTTCGGTGTTCTAATTTGGTTTTAATTGTTTGTATTTGTTGTGCAGTCCAAGTGTTTGCTTGACAATGTGCAGCTGTTGACTATTCATTTCTAAACGTGTCAACTAATCAGAGTTTCACAGTTATCACAGCATGCATTATCATTTTACAAGTCTCACTTATGTCTCTTACAAAGCATCAACTCGCTGTGGCACCATGATTGAGAACCGTGTTCTGCACCCCCATACTACTGCCACTAATCAGTGATCTGTATTAAATTATGATAATTACAGACTCGTTTCAGACTTAACAGTTTAATCAGTGCATTTTCTCATTTGACGCTTGTTAGGCGCTGGATAGATCAAATGCACTCTCATTTGCTAATAAGTACATTGTACAGTAGTTTTATTTTTAACAAATGAACAGATACATTAGATATAATACATATAGAATGATGTTATCTGCCATGAAATGCATGAATCCGGAACTTAATTTGGACAATTTTGTGAATGTATAATCATTGTCAAGAATGCCCTGACAGCTGATCTGCAGTCTTAAGTAGAAGATGCGACTGTGGAATAGTTAGAGCACAACACATCTGACTGCACAAATATAATGGGGAGTAGAATGGACATATCAGACAAAGACTAAGTGATTTAAAAATAAGTATGACAATGTTTCGCCCCACATACCTTTGATAGCATCTAGCCATTGGACCAAATCAACCAGTAGATGGCGCCACAAGCCAAATAACAAAACAGCAGTTTCCTAACCTCAGTAATAGCATGTAGAAGGACTTCTTTGGAAAATGTCTATCCATACTGTATGTTACTCCACACTGAATTTCCAGCAATGTTTTGACAGTCTAAATGTAACAGTAGGAATGACTATGTGAATAGGACATTTTTATACTGATATATTCATTTGTTTGTTAACTTATACAGTAGTCAATAGAGGGTAGTCAATAGAGGGTAATCTTTGATGCTAAACTTCCAAGCACTGACCTGTTTGAGAACTGTGTGTGCATGTTTTTGAATTATTACAATGTGATTTGATGTAATAGGGGGCAACTGAAAGCAAAGTCCTTTGAGGAGAGAGCCAAGGACAGGAATAAATACGACAAAAAGCTTTCAGCTATGCACCTGCAGAAGAGAGTATCTATGGTCGAATTGGGTGTAGATGTATAGAAATACATGTTTGTGAGTGTGTGCTAGTGACTGCGTGTGACTGTGTGTGACAGAGAGAATACACATGCTTCTATTTATGTCTTGTTCTGTACCTGATTGACGCTATTGTCCAAGATTCAGTGCAGGGTTTTGGTGTGTGTGTGTGTGTGTGTGTGTGTGTAAGAGTGTGTGGCAATCAACTTCTGATGCCACCCGAATATGTCAAAGGTGGACTCCTTGGAGAACGAGAGAGGTAGAGATTTGGCTACCATGACGACAAGGTCTGCCTGGCTGTGCCCTCCCTTGTTCCTCTGGTACTTTCCCTCTCTTTCTCCCTGTTTTATCTCTCACTTTTTTTGCATTCTTTATATCTATTTGTTTCACCAAATGTCTTGTCTTTCTCCTGTTCCTATAAGTCTGATTGTCTTCTTTTTCTTCTTCTTTTTCTAAGATGTTCTATTTCTGTTCTCTGTATGTGTGTGTGTGTGTTCTGTCTTGTGTTTTTTTTTGTGTGTACATCTGGTTCTTTTGTGTATATGTGTGTCCAATTGCGCCTGGTTCTGCATCCATGTGGATAAATTTAACTGAGGACCTACCCATAGTACCGAAAAAAACGATCTTTTCTCTCACTCCTGCGATGGCTGCTCTCTAATTCCTTCTCTACTCCATATACCTGTATATCTCCAAACGCCTCCTTCAATTAGCTCCCCTGCACTCTGGCCAATTGATCGTGAACCAACGATGAGATGAGAGAGAGGGGGAGACAAAATGGGGAAAGGAGCACTGCAAGCAGAGGAGACAGAAAAAGCCTGACACACATGACCATGTGTCAGTGTTCAGAGGGAGACAGGTAATTACCAGCGAAAAGACAGAGGGAGAGATAGTGCCAGGGCTCTGGAGAGAACGAGACATGGGAGTCTCCCTGTGGGGAGGGACGGATGCCTGCCCTCCAACCTCCCCTTGACTGACAGATGGTTGGGGGGTGGGGAGGGTGGGGGGTCACCCAGGGTGGTTAGTGTGTCTACTGAAATGTAGCATGAGAGCGAAAGATGTTTGCAATCAAACCTGCTGTGGCACCCACACACACACACACACACTCACACACACACACACACACACACACACACCTGTCTGATCCATCTTGTCAGGGCTCTGATTAACAACCCTTTAATCACTCTCATCAAAAACGCAGGGGACGAGAGAAACACGTGCAGAAAACACACATACTAGGATCAATCACCGATAACAGCAGGCATGTGTGGCGCTCTGCTCGCTTATCAAACCCATTTTCCTCTGACGACTCCCACTAATGCCACTTGCCTCTGTGTTTTGCCCCATGTTCACACGAGAGTCTGTTGAGGCGTCAGCCGTACAGTATACAATATGTGTGAGGTGGAGTGGAGCGACGTGTGAAACAGAATGATTCACCTCTGCTTACATAAAGCCGGGGGTCTAAATATAGCGACAGCATGACTCCATATTTCTGCACCAAAGCTATCAGCCACATTGATATGTGCGTGGGCCCCTGAAGCTGACGGCTCCCCTGGCTTAGTGTGCTGGAGGCTCGGCTTACCGGAGGAAAAAAGCTGTGCTGTTAGCTTCTATTTCAGTGGGAACATGCTATGGTTAGCTCAACGCTATGCCTCCACCAAGTTCAATGATACAGCACCTTGCTTTTATTATAATTTTCAGGGCGCTAGCACTGCTTGATTTCTTAGAGGCTCAAATTGCTTGAGGCAGATTTCCATCCCGACCCTCCATAAGGACTTCAGAGGGGGGACTTTAGAATCCATTGCACGTGCTTAACCCCATCCTGCGACACAATTAGTGGGCCAGGGAGTGGACGGGCGGTGGAAGGTGGAACTGCTGACCGAGGTCAAAAACGTCGTCGTCAAAATCCAATGATGTGGGAATGGTATTATCCCATGTTCTCATCTATACATACAGTGAGTCCAAAGGGGCCGACGGGCCCCAGGGAAATCTGCTCCGTGCCTCTACAGGAGAATCACCCCGACAGGTGACTGACCTACCCCCACTGCCTACGTGTGTGTCTGTGTGTGGATGCGCGTGTGCATGCGTGCGTTTATGTCTACGTGTGTGTGCGCGTGGCTGTGAATGTGTGCGAGTGCCTGTCCACATGTGTGTGTCTGTGACCTCTCTCCTCTTTCCAACTTGCTATGCTTCTCACACACTGAGTTTGAAAGTCACCCTGTCAAGACTACTAGACTGCACATTACATGAGTCAGTAGCACCAGTACCCCCCCCCCAAAACACATGCCGCTTCTCTGAACTCGTCAGGTCACCCATCGGGTAGGCAGAGGGAGGGATGGACAGAGCACAAAGAGGAGAGCAATGGAGATATGCCTGTAACATGATGTCACTTAGTCAGATTATCAGAATTCACCAGAGATGTTTTTAATATAGACAACTATGTGGTCCTTGCGCACATCCGACACACACAAATATTTTTGAGGTTTTTTTAACCAGCTCGTAAAAAATTGCACTTTTCTGTTCTGGAATGCCTTTAAAAAAGATACACACAAAAGCAAGAACAGATCCTCGATAAGACTTCAAATTGTTCCTAGGTAACCTACATTGATCTTTCCTTTAAGAACAGTCTCTGGGTCAGTTTCAGTTAGGAAGTCTGTTATGAATAACAAATGCTGGCCCTGGGCAAATTGCCCATGTTCAGCCCTGATCCTCTGGTAGTGGCTCAGTCTTTTAAGCAGACTTGCTGAGGCTAAGGGGTCGTGATCAGGGCAGGCTGCGTGAGGGGCGGGGCCCATGGCATCGTGCCCAGGTGCACCGGCATCGCTATATACCCCATAATGTTTTAGAGACTAGAGAGGGTTTACTGAATGCTTGCATCTGCTGCAAGTCAGATCATTTAGACAAATAGACAGCTCACAAGGGGAATGTAGTGTAATCCTTTACACAATAGTTAAAACTACCCGAAGTATCACAAGGAGGCAAAGCTTGTGGGGAAACTGAGAGTCAACAGGCGGGAGTTAAAATCAGTAAATAATAAAATGCATACAATTGAGGGTACGGGTCGACCCGCATTGTGGGCAGTCCAACTAACAGGACAGTGGACCAACCAAATAGTGCCTGAAGGAGTGAGCACAGAGGGCAACATATATATAGAGATAACAGGGAACAGGTGGGAACAATCAATAATCAGGGAAAGAGGAGCGCTGGACTGGAGGTCTGTGTCTTTGTGTGCGTGCGCTTGCGTGTGTGTGGCATGCGCCTGCCATGGGGTAAAAACTCAGCTCTTTTAGTGTGATAACACCCTCCTGTGTTCCCGTAAAACATGCTGCGAGGATATCTCTGCCATTGTAACACAAACACACAGTTTCAGATACAACACTACATACAATATTTCTGCCATTGTAACACAAACACACAGCTTCAGATTCAATACTACATACTATATGTCTGCCATTGTAACACAAACACAGCTTCAGATACAATACTACATACTATATTTCTGCCATTGTAACACAAACACAGCTTCAGATACAATACCACATACTATATTTCTGCCATAGTAACTGCTTTAGAGACAATAAAACATCTTTGTGTCATAGAAAACAAAGACACATTTTTAGATACAGTACCACATACTGTGTCTCTGCCATAATAACACAAAACACACTGCTATAGGTACAATACCACATATTTTGTCATTCTTATCATTAACAGCATATCTTTAAATACAAAAATACTCAACACTCATTCTCATTTTAATAATTTTAACCACAAACACTCTGCTTTATTCTATACCACTCATCTTTTATTCCAATATCAATATGGATTTAAAAATCTATCTAACCTTTTAAGTTCTTGATAATAAAATTAAACTTATTGGAATAGATCATTAAAGCATGGTACCTACCTACCAGAAACACACATTTGTATGCCTGTGTTTGTGCACTTGTAAGACGATTTATGTGCCTTACTTCTCACTCAACATCTATCGACGAACCATATCTTGCAGAACT
>JAVQIZ010114294.1:2500-13282 GCA_036023535.2 Galaxias brevipinnis
GCAACCCTCTGTCCCTGACCCTAACCCTAACACTGACCCTGACACTAACCAACCCTAACTCTAACCCTAACACTAACCCTACCCCTAACCTTAACCCTAACAATAATCCAGCAGCACCTGGCCGTCTGCGTCACCAACAACATGTCACCCAAGGTCACTCAGCTCCCCTTCCCCTCGACGGACACCTAGTCTCTGTGTCTGTTAGAGATAGTACATTAATACATAAATATTAATATTATATCGCTGCTCGATTTGGTAACCCTCAGCTAGTTTATAGTTTAGAATGTGGGCTTAATGAAAGATTGGAGCTTTAATGTCAAATCTGAGCCAACACTTGAGTTGTACTACCTACTTTATAGTTTTAATTGTTTATAGTAAATCAAAGCTGGCTAATTTCCTTGGGGCTGTTGTCCTTCTTCCAGGTAAAGATAGCTTATAAACATAGATCTGTACTGTATTCAGTGTTATCCCCTCGGCTTGCACTAATTCAATCTTTTAGCTGAATTAATGCAAAACCTTTCATATTCCCTAACCTCTACTTGTGTTGTGTGTGTGTGTGTGTGTCTGTCTGTCTGTGTGTGTGTGTGTGTGTGTGTGTGTGTGTGTGCGCGTGCGTGCGCGCGTTTCCAGGCGTTCCTGGAGAGCTACCTGACCCCCGGGCCCACCCTGCAGTACGGCCGCGAGCGCTGGCTGGCCCGCCAGTGGACGCTGATCAGCGAGGCGTCCGTCACCAGCAGCCTGAAGGACGGCTCCGTCTTCCTGCTCAAGTGCTTGGACTTCAGCCTGGTAGTCACGACCAAGAGGATCCCCTACATCCAGCTCTCCGAGGAGTACATTGACCCCAAGTCGCACAAGTTTGTCCTGAGGCTACAGTCGGAGACCTCCGTGTAGAACTCACGCCCTCCATCTCACCTCTTGTTTTGTTTTAGTTTTTTCTGTACGGGGGTTTACAGTTTAATTGTTTCTTTTTTTTTCTTTCTTTTTTTTACAGATATAAGAATCTTTATATATATAATAATGTTTGAATATATTGTTATTTTTTATCCTTGGTTTATATATTAGATTTTTGGAGAAAAAAAAAGAGGACAAGAATTTAAGAAATCCAAGTGAGTTTGGATTGAGATTCTAATGTGCTAAACATACTTTGCCACTGTGTGCGTGTGCACACAATCCCCTCCATGTAGGTGTCAGCTGCACCATCTCCTCCCCTAAAAAAACATTGGAGCGAAGCAAGACAAGAGATAGAAGGGGTTTGGGGGTCGGCCATTTTGACTCATCACCATCAGGTGACTCGTATGACATATCACCATGGAGATGCATGTGACACTGTTGCCATGGCTACTCGTCATCGTCGTCGCCCCCCCACCCACACACACACAGACACACACACACACACACACACGCACACACGCACACCTCCTCCTCCAGAGAGGCAAACCACTAAGGACTGGAACGGTGTGACTCGCTAACCTGTTTTCACGTTTGACGGCCTACCCCTCTGAAGTCCCCCGCTTCCACTGCTGAGTCAAAAGGGTAAAGACTTCACTCGATGTCTTATGTGGACAGACAGCATAACCGAAACCGTGAGGGATTAAGGCCTCTGTCTCCTTTTGTAAAAAAAAAAACTAACATTGCCCTGCGATTGTTCTTCACTTAATGATGTACCCAAATTAAATGTATCTTAACTGATCAACACCAAACTTCAATGTAAATCGGCATTATATGCATGGTTTTTGTACACCTGTATTGACTAGATATGCTGGTTGAAATATTTTACTGTGTGAATTGAGTGTACCCTGAACGACAAACAACCCATTTTACTTCCCCTTTCTGGGATACCTCCTTGAGGAGCATGGATATTAGAAAGATTTTTAACAACTTTTATTCTGATGTGAACAAAAAAAAGCCTTGTTCAGATTTTGTTTTTTATGGTTCACATGTCAATTTCCGGGCCAATTCCGTTCGTATGGAAGTTCCTAGGGAAGGGTCTAATTTTAGAACCCAAAGTGGGACATTTTGTAGTGCTCCAGAACACAATGCATTTCCAGGTGCAACAGAGCAAAGTGGAAACAAACAACAAACAACAAAGCATTTCTACTTCAGTGGGGAATAACCCATGTGAAATGCATGTGGTTTTAAAGTAATCCGCCTTGGTGTACGGGCACAACTATGAGCTATCTAGTCTGAAATTGGTCCGTGGTATTTGATTTTAAAACAGCTGACATAGAATTTAAAGTATTGAATTTGATGGTTTTGTTCTTTGATGGTTTCGACTGGACTCACCTACTACTCACCTTGGCCAGCGGTTGAATTGACACGCAACTATTCCTTCATTGTAAGCTCACCATCTCCTTTGAGTTGTAAGTGAGGAAAAAGCTCCACTTTGTACAATTTCGAAGATGTATGATTGTGCTGAAAGCAGTTGTGAAAACTGAGCAACGATGATTAGTCACAGCTTCAGATCAATGTACTTTGTGTTCATGTCCACACCCCCCCCACCCCCCCGTGTCTCTCTCTCGCTCTCATTAAGCCATATCAAACAATGGACAATCTGGCTATGAAACAATAAGCAGTATCTCTAGACTCAACTTTTATCTTGAGAGCCATTAACGTAACAGGCCGCGCACTGTAGGTTACAGCAGGGACACAACTAATTAATTCAGTGCATTGCTGTCTGCTGAAGGCTGTGTTGTGTGGAGCCTCCCCAGCTAACTGGTCCATCAGGTTAGGCATTTTACTGCCTTCTCCTCGTCTCGAACAAACAAGACACGTTTCAGATTCGGCAGCCTACAGTATCTCTCAGTCGGTGTCTTGTGTATTTTTAACTGGGAGAAATCCCTTGTGAGGAGTCTGGTGGAGATGGTTTTGGGGGTCTTTTATCTATTCATTGTAGTCTTTGATCTCATGTTTGAATATATTTAGCAACTGGGATGAATCTATACCGTACCCTCCAATTCAAACGGAAGTGTTTGCGTCTACTGTAAGCCAAAGCTCTTGGAGGCTGGCAATTATCAACTCAGATCAAGCCTTTTCATATTTATAAGACTTGCAATATATATATAAATATATATATGGATGGATATATATATATATATATATATATATAATGTGTGTGTGCATGCGCACAGCTCTGTTATAGGTTATATAGGTTCTCTTACTGGCACTGGCGCTTGGACAGTTAATTCTGACAGAAAGTCCAACCAGACAATGGTAATAGTTTATATACAAAACGGCTTTAGCGCCCCCTGGCGGGCCAAACCTGGTATTGTCAAAACCCTTAATGTCCAAAATCCTAAATTTCTTATTTCACCAACCTGACTAATGCTGTGTCAGTGTATTTATTCATAATATTTGTTCTCCGTACATGCGCTTGTGGCCCTGTAAGTCGTTCAGTAATCGGCAATGTTTTTTTGTTTCCATTCCATGTAATGAAAACAAATGCCTTTTATACCTTGGCACTAGTCATATTTTGTACCTTTGACGGGCGAACTTTGTATGAACCTCAGCTCCTATATACGTGATTGTGCCTCTTGTTTTACACTGTATGTATTTATGTAAGTAAGCGTGTGTGTGTGTGTGTGTGTGCGCGTGTGCGTATGCGTGCATGTGTGAGAGAGTGCTGTGTGCCACCATTTCACCGTAATCTCCCTTTCCTTCATTTCTGTCAGTGTTACCCGGTCTCAACAATCGTAGGCCACAGTTTGTTTCTGTGACAGCTTTATTTGGAACCTGACATTTGCAATGAAAAACATACTGTATGTTCATATTCACAGCATAGACATTTGTATGAAATAAACATTTTTATGAACATTTGTAAACTAACTCTTGAAGACTGTTGTTCTCTGCGGTTCAATGAAACCCATTTTAATATCCCTGCGTGTCTTGCCCTGTATTATTTTGTCATGTTTAACAACACTGGTTGTCAATCAATGTCTTTTTAAATTGTTGATGTTGGCCTACATCAGGAGCACAAGTTGATTATGACAGCGTGAATAATTTGAATTTATGTGCGTTCTGTTCATTTCTTGTGTCATAAATTGCACAAATCCCCTCAACCCTTTTCCAAAAGCCTATCTAGCTGCCGGGTTCCTGTTCAGTTGATTTAGATATTTTGGCCCAGTTTTCTATGAGTGCCATTAACTCTGACAAATCTCCATATCCACTCCATGGACCAATATTCTATAACTAGCACTTCCCTCTGTCACCCTCTGTTAAGACTTTGGCTCCGTTCTGAGGGATCCTTGAGCCAAATGTCGGCTTTTTTGGGGGGGGTTATTTCGGGGGTTGTTGTCACCGCGCACAGCGTAATTGGCTTTCTGTCAAGCTCGCGGTCGGTTGCCGGCGAGCCTCATGGGTAAATTAATGTGAATGTCCGGTGGCGGCGAAAGAAAAAAAAAAACGGAACGACCTCATCCCTTCGAAGAACGTGGCGTGGGGCGGGCTGTCAGTACTTATCTGTCGTCCGCCTAATCCTCCTCTCCCCTCGTCGGGGAGTTGGCATGGAAGAGAGAGCTCTAGGCGTAGACGGCGCGAGCGCTGGAGAAACTTGAGACATTTGCATCTAAATGGAATATGCTTTCCCCCTCTTGCCACGGTGTCTATTTGTTTGGTAATGACTTGGTTAGGGGTGATGGGCAGTGTGTAGACTGCGGCACGGTGGTGCTAACAACAGAAAGAAAGAGATCAATGGCTGCTTGGTTCAGTCGAAGAGCCAGGTATTACCGGTTGATATTCCAGGCGTGCTTGGCCCCTGGGAACCCCTGCATGCAGCCATGACACATGACCCCCCCTATGTTATGTCATAGCGGTTATACCATGGACTATGCAAACGGTGTAGTATGACCTGGTTTAAATGTATTATGCAGCACTAACCCGCTATTTGTGTTCACTTTGGACACTGTTTTCTTTTTCTTCTTCAACATTCTGACTACAAAGTGGGACAGCAAAGTTCGGGTCGGTGTTGGTGCTTTGCTATGGGAAAAAAAACAAGATGCTCAGTAACGAAATCTGCTTGCCCAGTTTTTTTTCCCATGCCCCCATCGTAAAATACTAAAAGTTTTTTTCCTATCTCAATGCCTATAAAACCCACCCTCTTTTCTTAGCCATTACCCTTTCATTGATCCTCGTGTCAGTCCCGGTCCCCCCAAAGAGCTTCCAGAGGTCAGCGCTGATCCCCCGGAGAGACGTTTGTACCTCTTTGCCCTTCCTGTAGTGAACCTCCATGTTCAACGCACTCCCATTTGACAGTGACACTATAATCACTAAACTGAATGCCCCCAAGACACTACCAGGGACCTCCCAACTGTAGTACGAAAACACACACACACACACACACACACACTGACGCTGTCTGGTGGTAAGTGTCATAATCCCCTCAGGAAGGGATGTGTCATGTTCTGTCAAGACAAACGTACTTACTCACACACACTGACACAGCTGCACCTCACCCACTCACATCACTTGCTTGCAAATACACACACACACACACACGCATATGCTCGAACACACCAGCAGACCCTCTCCACTCTGCATCGTCTCTCCAGACACACCGCTGTAATGTTTCGTGATGTGAAACGGGCCTGGTGTTTACCCACTACATGGTCTACCTCGAGGGCAGGGCATGACTTCAACACCCCTCTCCCATTCATTATTCATCCTCGGTGACAGGGATTCAGTAGGAGAGTGTGTGCGTGTGCACACTGTGCGTGGAGTGGTTGTTCTCTGGTGGGCGGCCTTTGACACCCCCAGCCACACACACACACACACACACACACACACACACACTGTATTAGGAGAGCTAACGACGTTGAATTATTCATGTTGTGTTTAAATAATTCAAGGTGAAAAGGCTGGAAGATGGAATGAGGGAGGGAGAGAGAGCATGCTGCTTAGCTCTCCTGAGGGGTGTGTGAGGCCGGACCTCGGCCACTAAAGTCCACACACACACACACACACACACACACACAGATACTTCAGAGGTAAAATGGCTCCAGCTTACTCTAATCAACATTATTAAAACATCCACTAAAACTGTAAGATGACATTTATATTGACAGCATCACAACACTGTATGTTCAGAGTTGAACTAATTGCTTGTTTAAGTTATATATAACTTAATTTCTTAAATAAGGCCAAGATTAAGCTCAATCTCCTCAAACATCATTCTTGTTTAATGTTTGGATGTTACATTTTCTATGTAGACAAATCAAAGTGAAACTTTTCTTTTATAGTTACCTGAAAGAATACCGATATACCAAAGAAGAGGAAAGTAATTCCCAAATCCAGGAAATACACTGATATTTTTACAGCACCAGACAAGGTCAATCAATCAAATAAGTTGTACCATGTCCGGAAAATAAACAATTCTCAGTGTTGTCAGGCCACATTTTAATTTCTAACTGCTTGACACGTTTAAATGAAACAGAGCCCTCTCCACGCAGATCAAAACAGCTGACTAATCACTGTCGTCACTGTCCTCCTCTTCCTCATCGTGGTCTTCGCCGTGGTCCTCGCTGTAGCGGTCGTCGGGGCGACGGTCGTCGTCGTCCTCCGTGTTGACCTTCCCGGACAGCACGTCCTCGATCCAGTCCTCCAGCTCCTCGGCCGTGGGCAGGTCCTCGTCGTTGGACATGTCCAGCCACACGCTGTCCGCCTGCCGCAGAGGTCAAAGGTCAGCTCCCAAGAACGTCACACACTATCTTTCTTAACTTTGTTTTATTTATTTATTTATTTTTAAAAGTTAACACTGTACGGCCATCCCTCAGTAATATAGGCTTAGCTTCTCCAAACCTTTGTAAATGATCCCTTTTCATCGGTTATATCATGTGGCATTGTTCTGATGAGGTTCTGATGCTGCTCGGTGGCTTGTGAACTTGACTGTGCTCTGCCGTTCAGCTCGTGACAGGGAAGGGAAAAGGGGGCCACACTATGGACTTACGTCAGTGACGTTGACCACGCCAATCTGAGGTCTGAACAGGTCCACTTGGAAGGTTTTCTCCCAGTAGGTGGTCAGCTGGTGGGACAAAGAGCAAAGAGCAGTCAAAAGCTCCTTATTTGGAGATTCAAGTGACTCCTTGAATCCATGACGACCCCTGACTAAACCTCAGTCTTTGTTGATTGGATGAGACATCCAGGGGGGTTGTTTGATAGGGTAAGATGGGAAGGATTTTTTTGGAGGGGGGTTGGGGGCTGAATGAAGGACTGAGATAGGTGCATGGAGCGTGGTTATTGATCATTTTTGTTAAGAATTTTTTTTCGGTAGGGCCCAAAATGTTTAGCTAGTTTAATTTCCGTCTAGCAATATAAGTGTGAGTGTCAAAAGTAAATTGTGCTAAAACATTAGCAAAATAAAAAAAAACTGTATATAACAATATTTTAGGGAACAAAACTGTAGCTATACGATATTAGACATTCACAATCACAAACATTTTCATCAGCATAATTGGTATAATTCCTCTAGAATCAAGATAGAAAATGTCCTCTTCCTCGTGTGGCTGGGGACTGCGGTCACAACTCTGACTGTGCGTGTGAGAGACAGGAAATGCAGGAAGTAATGTCGGGCGGTACCAGTGGGAAGCAGTCGGGGTCTATCCAGACGATGCTGAGCTCGGGGTTGTTGGTGTTGTCTCGAGCCACGTCCTTCAGGATCTCCAGGAACTCATAGCCATCTAGAGGGGAGTGACGGCATCATCAGGTACTGTTGTACTGAAACTACCGATTTTTGTAACTACGTGTCTCAAACTATGGATTTTTGTAACTACACATCTTTGGCTTTAAACGGTGTGCTACCACAATCAAACTATGGTGTAAAACAATTCATCTTTTTTTCAAAGTTACTAAACGAATGAATTATGACATGAAAAGGTTGTTGATGCATGACAGGCACAGGCAGACACAAGACAGGTCTTTGAAAAGGTTTGGTTAGAGAACAAGTAACCCACAAGTAGCCTACCTGGATCCTCCTCTTCGGCAAAGGCAACAATGTGTATCCCGTCCATATCATCTTCCTGGGAACGGAAGACGAAATGGTGACGGAAGTTGGATGCCTCTAACATCGGACATGTATCTTTACAGGGTTTACGAAGAAGACGAAGACGAAGGTACATACCCATGTCTCAAACATGTCTTCAGCACGCAGCTTCCTCAATGTAGCCCTACAGAGATACCATCACAACTAGCACACTACAGCAAGAAAGCATACGCAATGATTTCCCTATCTATATTATCATACGTAATTCTATTCTAATGTATTATATATGGTGCGTATATATTTTAGCGCTTTGAGATTGTTTTTACGATGAAAAGCTCTTTACAAATTGAATGTGTTATTTTTTTTATGTCATATTGTATGTACATTTTCACACTGTTTATTCTTAGGGATCAAAGGACCTTCTGTGTTGGTGGACAAAGTCCACAATGTCCATCTCAGTCAGAGGTCTCCCTGGTAGGATAGCTGGCTCCTCCATGAAAGGCTCATAGAAGTTCACCTCATTCATCTTCAGGGAAAGGTGCTTCGCCACCTGCACCAAACACACATGCAAACACACACACACACACACACACACACACACACACACACACGCACACCCAAACAGTTACTTCACAAACATTGTGTCCAAAGTCTGTGCAATCAATCGGTGAGAGAACAACTATCACAGTTTTTTTGATTTGGTTTGTTTACTCCTTTGATGTTGGTTACGGACTCACAGCTTTGTCAAACGTGGCGAAGAACTTGATGTAGGGTTGAAAACGCTCCGAGGCTTCCTGAAAAGCCTTGTAGTCTGAGAGAGATAGAGATAGAACAAAATGAGAGGCACCGAAAAAGAGAGAGAGAGAGAGAGAGAGAGAGATACACAAAGACAACAAAAAAAGAGAACGATAAGGGGAAAGAAAGGTCAGAGCATGGGGAAAGATCAGAGGGAAATAGATTAAAGTAAATGGGATAACCATTTCTCATTCAAGTCCCATCCTCCCAAGTCTCAGAGACAGAACTAGCGGCGATGCCCAGACACGCTATTCAATTTCCCGGCACGATCTCCAATCTCCTGCTCGGTAACTAAATCAGACACAGTACAGATTTCACACTGATTTGAGCCCCCCTCCCCCCCTTCCCTCCCTCCGCTCCTGTCCAGCCTTTCTGTAAGGTCAGTGCCAAGGGGCCGGGGTACCTATCTCCAGAAAGAAATGGATTTGAAAATGAAACATCACGCCACAGCTCATATGGAACAAGAGCGCTCTCGCTCTCTCTCTCTCTCTCTCTCTCTCTCTCTCTCTCTCTCTCTCTCTGTCTGTCCGAACTCAATGGACACATTAACTATATTAGTGTATGGCTGAGAAGAGGAGGTAGGAGGAGACACACACACACACACACACACACACACTCATAGTCATGCACACACACTCAAACAAACACACAGACTGAAAGACATACACACACGAACACACACAGAGACACACATGCTCACAATCACACACACACACACACACACACACACACACACACACACACAGGGTGCATGCTAGCCTCTCCCTGTGTAGCTCTTGAGCAGGGTTAGAGCAGGTCTTATCTTAGAGAGTCAGTGGCCTACTATGTAAATCCCCCCTGCCTCGCCGCCATGAATTAGACCAGCGCTGATATCACTGCCTGACACATGGCCCATTACCGCGCGCTCGCTCCCGCCGCGCTGTTGGTTAGGACTAGTTAACGAGACCCGTTTCTTTTTCCTCCCTCTCTCTGAAGGTGAGACGCAGAAGTGTTGGTTTTCCTTTGGACTTTGATGTGTGGAGGAAGTATCTAGGGGTTATTTATCACAGCCATGCATATTAGCATTAGCAGGCGGATTCCTTTGATGTGCAGGCTTTATTTGATGAACTTCAAACTTCTTTAGGTTCTGAAAACCATAGAAACGACGTTGGCAGTTTACAACAGAAAACGTGTTTTTTTTCTTTTTTTTCATCAGTAACGTGTGAGCGATTTGAGCCAATCCAAAAAGTTACACATGAAAAGAACTACTGAGCCTTTAGAACCTTCTAAGCATATTGTAATCTGAACTAGACTGTTATAAATATCTGTGTATTGGAGAATTAAATATATTATTATATCTACTATCACGGTTATCAGCCAATTAGATTACTGAGAATATATGTGTTATTGTTGTTATAGGTCATTTGATTATTAAAGCCACTATAGGCAACTTTTTTGTATTGACATATTATCAATACCTTTCTACAGTTTGCACATTGTAATGTCTGAAGTAGAATGAAACAAATCGCCGTTCAGATCAGCCCTTGTGAAGTCTCAATATTCTATATTAAAGTTGTCTGCGGCCGGGCGTGATCTCCCGTGAAACCGTGACGATATGCTTTACGGCACAAGGAAGTGTGTCACTAAATCAGGAAGAGATGCCCATACTTGGAGTATAGTCGTTGATCATGCTAGCGATATTGCAGAGACCACGAGCATTCTGCATGTCTTCTTTGCAACGGTTAGGGAAAATAATTACAGCAAGCAAACTGTAGATGCAGCCAACACCACCTCTTATCAGAAACTACCTACAGCTGCTTTAAATACTGTTGTGTTATTGTAATTATCAGTAGCTGGTATATTTTGTGTTGAAACCTTAGAGACCCAAGATTATCAGACCGTAGCTGCCACACACACACACTCACACACACACACACTCACACACACACACACACACACACACACACACACACACACACACACACACACACACACACACACACACAGCCACACACACACAGCCACACACACACACGCAC